>CAJNIZ010007992.1:0-15306 GCA_905231905.1 Symbiodinium pilosum
GAAGGAGGAAGAGGAGAGAGCGGCTTAGGAGAAGTTGCAAAGGAAGAAGGAGCAGGAAGAGAAGGCGGCTCGGGATGAGTTGCAAAGGAAGAAGAAGGAGGAAGAGGACAAAGCAGCTCAGGAGGCGTTGCGAAAAAAGAAAAAGCAGGAGGAGAAAGCGGCTCAGGAGGCAGAGTTGAAAGAGAAAGAAAAGATTGCCCGGGCTGAGGATGAGGCGCTGAAATTGCTTTCAAGCATGGTGGAAGCAAAGCCGAAAAGCGATTGAGCAGTTCCTGCGGTTGTGGGTTTTTTTCGTTTTGTCAGGGAAATCCTTGACTGTGCATCTTGCGCAGCTGATCTTTTAATTTTGCAGTTGCCTGAGCAGTTCACTTTGAAAGGGTCAGAGGCGAGTCTGAGAGGACTCTGAATTGCAGGGCATTGTGTCGGCACCCTTACCTCCGTGCCACATCTGTACACCGTCAGCAGCTGCCAATGAGTCAGTCACAGGTGTTTTGTATCCACCTCTCAAAAACTGAGCCTGAGATCTAGCCCGCGGTGGTCGCAGCTTGAGGGACGCATCAAACAAGGGACAGATTATGTGTTGCAAGTGACCTTGAAGCCAGCTGCAGTCGCTCGTGTATCTAGGCTTACATGCTCCGCTGAACGCTCTGGCCCATGTTGAGGGGGGGGAAGGTCCGGAAGGGGGAGGGGGTTGAAGCAGCAAGGGCAGGGTGGTTGTGAACGTCATTAACTTTGAGTGCCCAGGCATTTCTAGCCGCGGTGGTGTTGGTGTTGAAGCCCTTTTCCTTTGGATGCACTTTGCGCATGTGGCACCAGCACAAGCATGATTGCCTATTGTTTGCTCAGATTGGGGTTCAAGTGCCATCTCTCCAAGACAGTTATGTGCGTTTGTGCAGCAGCAGAAACAGCAGCAACAGCAGTGCCAGCCGCAAAGTGGAAAATTCCTTGTTGTGCACATGGTGTTTGTGACTAAGCAAGGCAGTAGCTGAGAAGCGCCCATGCATGGTTTGAGCGCTTGTGTTGCTCTCGCATAGCAGTGTGGAGTGCAGTTTTCGCAATTTGTGCCCCATCCTCATGCTGCAGCAGGATGTTGATGAAGTTTCCAGTGCCAGAGCCCCTTTGTTGAAGAAACGCAAGTGCAAAGAGGGCCAGTTGCCACCTGGGCCAACGACATGTGAAGAGGCGCTGAATTGGGTTCCACCTTGTTTGCATCAGATGCATGACATGGGCCTGGGGCTTTACAATGTAGATTATCGTGACCGCTTGCAAAAGGCTTTGGCGTCGGGCCTCCTCTTGAGAACTGACTTTTCTGGTCTTGGTGGGCCAGAGGAAGCGCTCGACCAGATTCTGACCGGTCTGGGAATGTCGCGTGAACTTGTTACCTGCCAGCGTGCTGGTGATATTCTCGAGCATTGTCGCGCAGCTCTGTGCCATAGAACTGGCGTTTCCGCTCCAAGGTGCGTGCATGCAGACATTGTGGATAGGTGCCCTCCAGGTTTGTCCCAGGAGCTTGAGTCCATGCGGACACGTTATTTGCAAGCAGCTACTGAGCAGTATCAAAAATCAAAATCGAAGGGGGAAGACATGTTCCATGTGCTTGGGCGTAAGTTTGTGAGGCGAGCTCTGCAGAAGCTGAGCAACCGGGCCCAGCGCACAGGCTGGGCTTCGCACCACACTGCGTTGTGTTGCAAGCATTTCGATTCCTGCCCCATTTTTCCTGCGCTGCCTGATGGGTTCAACGGTCTGTTGTGCAGTGCAGCCGGCATCAACTGTTATGACTTCTCGGGGATGGGCTTGCAGAAGAAGTTTTTGGGAGACTCGGGGTTGGTCTTCGTTGTGTGGGCATGGGAGAGACTCATGTCAAAAGAAGATTTCTTCATCGTGGAGTGCGTTACAAACTTTGATGACGCTTTTCTGTCAGACCTCCTGCGCGAGTCCTACGACCTGGTCTGCTTGAAAGTTTGCCCAACTTTACTTGGCCTGCCTGTCAGCAGAGAGAGAAAATACATGGTTTGCTTGGGGAAAACCATGTGCTGGGACACTGAGGTGCTTGTGCAGGGGCATCAGACTGCCTTTGAGTCGTTCTTTGCAAGACAGATTATGATTCCGGGTGATGACCTGCTCCGCGCTTCAGATGATGCAGTTGCAAACTTCATAAGATCCTTGGCAGCTAAGCGAAACTTACCTTCGAGGCGTAGCAGCAACAGCGAGTGGAGCTGCTATCTCGCCATGGGCAAATCGCTGCAAACAAGTGTTCAAGAGCATGAGCAAAGTTTGACATCGCAAGGTTATGCAGTGCAAAGCGCAGTGTTGACGAACCTTTCGCAGCGGGCCACCTACATGGGCCCTGTGGTTTCTGGACATGTGCCCGCCCTGCTCCGGAAAAGTATGCTGTGGAGCTTCCGCCGCAGACGCTTGATGCTCCCAGATGAGTGCCTGGAGATTCAGGGATACAACATGTTTGGGCCAGGTGTTCGAACTTGCTTGGCAGAGTACTTGCAGCAGCACGTGAGTGGAAGTGCCAAGCGTGAAATGGCTGGCAATGCCATGCATGTTGCCGTTGTTGGCTGCGTGCTGTGCTATGTGTTGGCCTGTGCCCGCAAGGTGTAACCGCAAGGTGTAAGACCCAGGATTCGTTGCAGACCTCGACGTGAGAAAAGGAGTCGAGTTCATGCTGTGTGACGTACATGTGACATGTGCTGTGTGTTTGCGTGATTTTTCATTTTGTCTCGCCACACATGTTTCAAACATTTTGGAATAGCTCAAACCAAATATTGTTTGCGTCATACCTTGTCTGCAGCATTGCGTGGGCCTTCATGCGTTGTGTTGATTTTTTGCATTTTGCGAACAAAATTTGAAATCTGTAAGCCTAGACCCGTGAAATGCACATTGGCACATAATTCCATAACCCTAATCGCGTGTTGGCTCAAACCATTTGGGCTCAATCATGGGTCTGAACCCTTGCCGGTTCTGACTCAAACCATATGGGCTCACACTTGGTTTTAAATCCACCCAAGCTCGGATTTTGGCTCAAACCGTATGGGCTCAACCTTGGTTCAGTCCCAAGCCTTACTTAATTTGGGTTTTTGGCTCAAATCAACCGCGCCCCAGCTCAATCAAGTGAAAATCATTCTGATCGGGGATTGTCGGCTATTTTGGTGGCTGAATCCAGAAGAACTCTCCGACTCCATCATAAACGAGTAGATTCTGATTCTTTGCATGGCCAGGGCTGACCTGGACCCGCAGGATAGTGCCCACCGAAATTCTGCAGATAGAAGCTTCTATTGCTTAACGCCTTTGATGTGACTGTGCAAGTCAAGTTGCGTCAGACTGTTCAAGTCGTCGCAAGCCGTCCGAGACGGGTATGATGATCGATCCTTGAATGATGAAGTCTGGATGATATGATCTTGGAACTTTGAGTATTTGGTGTACTATGAGAAATGAAGCAAGCCCATGTACAGTTTGAGTTCGACCTTGGTGGATGCAGAGCACCACGCAAGTCGAAGAGGGCGTAGCAAACATTTCAATTGTACATGTGCCCAATGTGAGCCTAGATAGAATGCATGTTTCACTCCGCTATGTTAGGCTCAAAGGCTCGAGCAGCCAGTCCCTCGCCCCGAGAGGGAGGTCCTGGTAGGTAGCTCGTTTGGTTTCCAGCGCTTTTCAACATTTGCGCATATGCCCTTGGTTGTTTTTGAGTCTACTTGACATCTACTTACGTTAAGCCTTTACTTACGCTATGGCCGCCGTCGATGACACAGCGGCAGCCGAAAACATGGATGCGCCGCCTGTGCCGACTGGGCCAGAAGTTCCCCCGATAGAACAAGATCCGGGCCTCGATGCTGGCACTCAGCTCCTAACAGAAATCCCCATAGGCCCAGACCTACGCTTACAGGCCCTCTCCAACGGTAAGTTTCATCTTGTCAACAAGTTCACTACTTCAGAGATAGATAGGGTTACTAGTCTTCTCTCTGCCCATAACACCAAGGTTCGTTCTAGTGATCTCTCCCTAAATTCAG
Source organism: Symbiodinium pilosum (assembly GCA_905231905.1). Lineage (NCBI taxonomy): Eukaryota > Dinophyceae > Suessiales > Symbiodiniaceae > Symbiodinium > Symbiodinium pilosum. The sequence continues at coordinate 4,020 of CAJNIZ010007992.1, forward strand.
GAGTTACTGGTCTCGCCTCAAAGATAAGTGTGAAGTCTGAAGAGGATGCTATCGAGTGGGGCGATATTGACCCCGACTTGGCACAACGGTCGAGGTCTGACCCTGAGGCCCTCCGAGCATTCAAGAATGTAAGGCATTCTCCAAAACAAGCCCGTCTCGATCCGGCGGCTGGAAAGTTTCCCCCGGTCCCCGAACCCCCTAGAGCAACAATGCCTTCATCCTCCTCTACTTTAGATGCAGTTACCTCAGAAAACTCGCAGTCTACATTTCAGTCCTATCATGCTTCTCAAGTTGCTCCTGCCCTTCAACACCTTCAGACATTGGTCCAGCAAGATCTGGACAGCAGGCTTTCTTCTCTTCAAACCCAGTCTGTTGTTTGGAAGGTTACCCTGCAGACCATTGAGTCTGACCTACACAACAGAATTGTTATCATACATGGAGTCCCTCCTTTCTCAAATAAGAGATCCATTGATGACAACCGTAGTTACTTACTTTATGATGCTGAACTTACCCTAGATGATGTGCAGTCAGTCTCCAATCATCTATTGACGACCTCATCAGGATTTATGCAGGTATTAGGCTCAAGAAGAGGTATTTTCGCACTGAGGACCCAAACAACCCCATCCCTGATGCTCCCATAAAGATAGAAAGGGATTTGTCTGTTCTAGAAAGATTGGAACGTCAACCCCTAATGGCTCTCATAGACTCCTATACTAAAGGTACCACGGATACTCAGCCTACGCCTCTCTTCGAAGAATACTTGGAACCTGATTTTAATTCCCTCCAATTATGGAATGCTGAAAGCTCAGAATTGATAGCCCAAGTCCTTTATCTTCCTCAAAAACAGACTACAATATGTCACCTTGCAATTCAACCTCAACACCGTGATATTATCACTCTTCTTTTTCCTAAATATTTTCAAGAAAGAATGCTCCAGACTCTTAGATACCTCCAGGCCTACATCAATGCTGCTAGGCATAGCACGACCACAGCAAGATTTCTTAGGTTTCCAACACGTAGTGCAGCAGTCCATGGAAGACAGCCTAGGGAATCTTCTCCTGACCGCAGAGCCGCGATAACCAGAAAGGCCGCAACAATTGGGGCAGAGAAACAGAGGCTCCAAAGTTTACAGGTAGAGGCTCCAACAAATCTCAAGGAAGAGGTTACTCCAATTGGATGTCTGATACCCCATGGAGCAGCTCCCCATATAAGGACAACTCCTGGCCGGCAAAGGGAGATCGCACCCGCCCGGCTACCAACCGACGCCTGGATGATTCAGATTCCATCATTACCCCTTGCTCCACTTGTGTGTGTCTTCTTGGCACCAATTCTGATTGCAGTGAATGTTACAACAGCGGGAACCTCCAGCATTTACAATCTCACGCCCTATTCAAAGACCTTGTTCAGGTCCAGCAGAGAACAATCCCACACTTTGGATGTCCCCTCCCCTTCGATGACTCCAATTCCTGTAATGCAGCAGACACAACTTTTGGTATGGGAAATTGCCCAGGTTGTGAAGCTTACAAAAAGTGGGCTCTTAGATACTATGGTGTTACACAGGCAGGTCACAATCCGGTGCCCAATGTTCTCCTTTTGGCTTATGAAAGAGCAATGCTAGACACTTTTGATGATGACCCAGAAGTTTTTCTCAAAGACCTTCAAGCGTAGTCTAACACCCCAGGTAAGTATCCTCCTTACCCTTCAAACATGATTGATTGGTTGAATGCTATCCTCTACCCTCCAAAACAAGACCCTCTCTATGAGCTTCCTTGGCCAATTGATTATACAGTCTTCAAGATGCCAAATCCTTCTTACTTCCTTACTCCCTACCCTACCTTTCAGAGCCTCAGTTACCCTATCAGTACATGTAATGTGCAAGAAGCCAGCGTGCTCTTGACAATGTTTGCTGAAGCATATCAGTATCTCCCTGATTGTCTTGTTGAGGATTATGGTTTGCCTCCAGTTTCAACCATCTCAGAACTCAACTTGAAGACCTCAGATCTAATCACCATTGGTCTCATTCCATGGGCTAACATTGTTAGACAAAGTTTTGCTTTTGCATTTCAATCCACAGGAACCCCAACCATGTGGAGTACTTACTCTATCAAAGAACTTGCGTTTAAAGTCCTCTACCAGGAAGATCGGTGTCTGGTAGACCAATTCTGTTTGCTCTTTTTGGAGGCTATAGATGGCAGTGCCACTTTCTCAGATGTTTTTAAAGGCCACTCCCCATTTACCAACGATCCTCTTAAGAAGTTAAGAGCAGCAGGCTCCTGTTACTTTGATTCTGTCTATCATCAGATGACAGCTCTGCGCAAAATCCAAATTAAGAAAACCCAGCAACTCCAAGCCCCTAATGACCAGCTAGTCCAACTTTATGATATGATAGTTGGCAGTGCTCATCACTCTACAGACATTGCCAATGAGAAACCTACTCTCCTTAGCAGACACTACGATAATAAGGGGAATAGTATGGAGGCCTTGTCCCTCCTTATGTGCGAATCAGGGCACCACGATCTCATCATAGTAATGTCCTGGCTCATTATGCAATTACAGTTTAAGGGCCAAGCGTACCCTTGGAAAGCAGAATTCCTCACACCCTGACTACTGAGGCTCCCTTCGCTGACAATTGCATGCGCAGCCTGCCCCACTTACGTTATGACACACTTACGTTATGCCATTCTCTTTACTTACTTTTTCCTCTACACAACTAGTCCCTTCAGGGAATCTCCATTGCTGCAATGGCAGCCAACCACGTACGATATGCAACACTTACGCGATGATGAGAGCCAGTCTTTTCACCACGTGCACACAAGGTGCGCACTGAGCGGGCCGGATAGGTTTTATCCCCGGAAATATTTAGGGTTTATTAAAGGCTTAAAGTGCGGGCGCAGTAGGTGCCAAGTTTTGCACTCTGGGAATAGGTGCACAGTTTTGCCTGTAATACCTGGTAGGCCGTCAACAGCACCTACTTCCCTTTCTGCAAGCAAACGTCTCACGCCCTCAGCGCCGATTAAAAGTGTGAAGGCTTTCGCCTCTAGAGTTACGAGAAATAAGATTATGCGCGCAATGAATGGCAACATAGTATGGTTTAATAGGAGTAATCCCCTTCCGCGAAACTATTTATGGAGGCAATCTTTTTATACTTCAAACGGTATGTGTATTTTCCGATATTCCTTTTATGGTAAAGATTCTCTGTGGCTACATGCACGCAGAAGAGGCACCAGTTTTGAGCTGGAAACCACTAGGAGGGTGTCCCCGACGCTTTATGGGATTGTCTGCAGAGCGGTGGCCTCCAGAGGAGGCGGGCCGGGAGACCGCTGGCAATTAGTCGGCAGCCACAAGCGGATGTGGCGAGAAGGGGTCAAGAGCCCTACCACTTACGTTATGAACCATTTACGTTATGAGGACAAGCCATGCGGCTACCAACACCGCGAAGCTCACGGGGGTACACAGAGAGGTACGCGCTCCTTTGAATCCCACACGAGAAGACTCCAAGCATGGAAATCTGCTCGTTGGGAAGGTAGAAGGGATTACCGTATGTGGAAAACCACCATAAGGGATTCCACCCTCAGGGTGCACGGTGGACCAAATCCCCAACCCCCGATCCACCCGAAGCCGGCTTATGTAGAACGTTTTCTCAAAACTTCCAGATCGGTTCCTTCATCTAATCAGACTGTTCAACTTCATAAACACAGATTTGCTTCCTCTAAGTGCACTATACCTCTCCCCACTAATACGGATTTACATGTTCTTTCATGGAGTGTAGAGGGCCTTAGGGAAACCTCCAAGTATGATCAAATTCTTTCCTTCTTTAGGCAAAAGAAAGTCTCTCGTCTATGTGCTCAAGAAACTAAGGCTGAATCTTTCCATACTTTTTGCAAGTCAGGTTGGGAAATATTAATGTCCGGACTCCCATCTGACAAACATCATGGAGTAGGATTCTTTGTATCGCCCCAGCTAAGGTCCTATGTTTCGGATTTTTTCCTCACTCCCCTAGGGTTGCAGAAATTACCATTAATACGCTTCCACACAAAATCACCATCGTTAATGTCTACGCCCCAAGTCAAGTCGAGGATCCTGATCAGGATAGAGACCGCAAAGCTGATTTTTGGATCCAACTAGACGAGATTATGCTCTCCCACACTAATTTTTCTCACATATGCTTAGTTGGTGATCTCAATGCTAGGTTAGACTTTCATTTGGATCCCTCCCAGGAATATGTGGGTCCTGCAGTTGTCGGCAGGCGCTCTTCTCTGCAAGATGACGATAGAGATAATGCGGTTTTCTTGATAGACTTTCTGACACCCAATAATCTAATTCTCCCCCAGACTTTTGCAGACCTTCCGTTTCGAAAGAGGGTCACCTATAAGGAAATGACTTGTAGCGACCATTTATGTCTCACAGATGACGTCCGTGAATGGACCACTTTGGATTCTATACTCTTGCCTCCGCCCCTAAAGGATTCTTTTTCTTTCACCGGATCTATTTTTCAGCAGCTCGTCGTCGTCAATTCTAGACACCTTCCTCTTTCTTGCCACTTCCGCGCCAATTATTTGCCTATTAAACCTCCTTCCTCCGTGCCTGAGAAAAATTTCAAAGAAATGTCACGTTTTTTCGAGTCAATCAAGAATGATCTCTTAGCCAAATCTGGCAACTCCGCCACTTTTGACGCTCCACCCCGAAGATCCGTCATTGCCTACACCGATGGCTCCTGCCCTAACAATAGAGTAGTATCTTACGACAACCCCGCTGGATGGAGTTTCGCACTGGTTTATGACCTTGATACTACGTTGCATCCTCCGCCTAAGGCCGCGTGGCTTTGTTCATGGGGGCCTGTCAAATCCAATCCCCAGTCTACGGAGGGGCTGTCAATTGGTTCTAATAATACGGGTGAGCTTAGAGCAATCATTGAGTTCTTTGACTATTTACTTTCTTATTCCGATCTTAACGGAGGCGACGAGGTCGTCGTCTACACGGATTGTTCTTTCTCTCCTCCTAGGTACCTCTCTCCCTTCCACGCATCCTCAACTTGTCTCCCTTGCTCAGCAATACTATACAGCCAGTAGGGCGCAATATCGTACATCCATCAACAAAGTACCAGGTCATCAAGGCTACCCAGGCAATGAAATTGCAGATCTCATGGCCAAAAAAGGAGTAACACAGCTGGGTTCGTTAGGTCGCTACTCCACCTCCCCTTCTTACCCTTTATCTCCTCCGGACATAGGTTTTAATATAGCCTCTTGGTCTTCTGTAGGAGTAGAGGCTCAGGATCAGTTCTTTACGGAAAATTCGCTCAGTGTGACTCCCTTATACCTACTATACCCATTTCAGCAAAGAAGCCGTGGATTACAGACGACACACTCACGCTAATTGCTTACTTTCAGTCTACCACCTTTGGAAGACATTTCTTCCCTTAAAGCTGCTCGCAAGCAGATTAAGAGGTGGGCTCGTAAAGACCAAAAGACCTTCATTAGCAATAATCTAGAATCAGACTTTCACGGCTCCTCCGCCCAGCAGTGGGAGCACCTACGCTCCATACGTAGCGATTTTAAGCCTGGAGCAGCCGCTCTTTATAATACTGAGGGCAAACTCGTTTCTAAGACACAGAGAGCCAAAACCTTCGCGGACTACCTTGCAGACAAAGTGTGGTTCTCGCACTTAGATCCTCCGGTTCTGGTTACCGACCCTTCTCCTGCACCCCTTACCATGGACGCTCCTTTCACTATGCATGAGCTTAACTTAGCCGTTCGTAAAATCAAGTCCGCTAAGTCACCAGGTCCTTATGGACTGGTCGGTGAAGTCTATAGGCGTGCCCCTTACATCCTCCGTATGTATATGTTGGAACATTTTAATCTCTGTTTCTCTCAAGCTCACGTCCCTGCCAGCTGGCTATGTTCAGAGGTTGTCATGATCGTTAAAAACTACACTAAGGATACCAGATCTATCGTCCGATCTCCCTTACAAATGTCTCCTACAAAATTTTTGCTTCAATGATTCAATCCCGCCTAGCTACGTCACTCGACTCAAGAATCAGACCCACACAGTTTGGGCTTCGCAAAAATTGCTCTACCTCTCAACCAATACATATCCTACGTCGACTCTTGGAGGTCCATGAGAGACAGCCTTCTCCTTTTCATGCATTGTTCTTGGACTGGTCAAAGGCTTTTGACTCAGTCACTTTCACCGCTATTCGATCCGCCATGGCTTTTATTGGAGTTTCCCCTCACGTATCTCCAGTGATAATGTCACTTTATAACAACCCTTCATTTAGGGTACGTGACCCTCTCTCCCCATATCTATTCAGTATGGTTAGAATCCCAGTATACATCTCTTTACGGCCTGATCCCAGGACTTATACACAATCCTTCTCCTTTGTGGGATCTTGAGTACGCAGATGACACCGTTTTGCTCAGTAAGTCTGCGCAGCATGCTACCAGAATGCTCCACCTCATTCAGTACTTTGGGGCCCAACGCGGGCTCCTTCTCAACGAAGATAAGTGTGATCACCTGAGGCTAAATTCTGATCAAAGAATATATTATTCCACAGACACTTCTTCTCCCTTCTGCGTATGTGGGTCTTGCACAGGTAATGGTGCGATGGGATCCCCAGTTCCTCTCTCCAATGAGGTTAAGTACTTAGGAGTATATTTGGACACTTCCGGTAATTCTCGCAAAATACATCTTACCGTATCTCTCAAGCAATATATTCGTCGAAATTGCTCAAGCCCTTGCTCTCTCATAGCTCGCTTCTACCCTCTTGGAAGCTCACGGTGTACAGGTCAATTATTCTCTCCATATTGATGTACGCCATGGACAGTGTGCTTCTTTCTTCGGCGCAACTTACAAAGCTCAACGCTGTTCACTTCCGTTCTCTTCGTAGAATCTTCAAAATTACATCTTCTTACTACCATCGTGTTCTCAATCCTACTGAAGCGGATTGCTCCAATGAATATCTTGCAGGGCTCGCTTGCTCGTCTCGACGAGTTATCACACCCTCCCAGTGCTACTCGCAGCAGCGCCTCAAACTCTTTGGCCATTTGCTAAGACACCCTGACTCTCTGGAGTATCAATCCTCCTTTATGCCATCCGGTGCCTATCGTTTTATTCCCGGCCCAAATAGAGTAGGCCGACCCCGCCTTCATTGGGCGGAATCATGTATGGCAGAAGCTGCCAATAGAATCGACTATCTCCTTTCAGATAGTCCCCCTCTTCATTCTGATATACATAATTCATATTTCTCGGTACCTACTACCCAAGAAGTACTGAACCACCACTCCTCTCAAAGTGTAGTCTGGATGGAGAATACTCTCCTATACCGTAAGGTTCGTACGTTTGCCTTTTCTAGGAATAATTGGGTTCAACTCTTACATAAACCAAAGCGTGCTAATTTCTCGTAATTCTAATAGCTTGTTGTTTCAGTCGGCGCTGATGGGCTCAGAGACCGAGCCTTTCGCAGAGCAAAAATGTTAGGCTCAAACCAGATTAGAAAAGCCAGGTCCCTGAGTTGGCAGATTAGAGCAATCAGTTTTCCGCAAAACATACCATGAAGTGTGTTGAAATGCTTGCCGTTCGAGGGTGAACCTTGGCCATTAACACGTGTGAATCATGGTTGTACCTGACAGTTTTCGGTGCATGAGCGAGCGTGACTTTTCAGCATGGTAACCTTTACTTTGTTGATTGGCACGTTGTAGGTTGCGAGTTGGCTACAGTAGGTAAAATTACCTTCCAAGCAACGATTTTTGCTTTGCGTTGCAGTCTTATGAGTGGAAATCAATTATGCGAACCGACCCACAGAACAACAAGCTTGGTCTCGCTTGCACCGGCCAGACTGTTGTCTTCCCAGTTGTGTTTAACGTTGGCTCGCTTCTTCTTCATGCTGTAATTGAGCGGACCCAGTTATCAAAGTCAGACAAATTTGGAATTCAAGTTCTTGGAAGTTCAGCACCCCCAACCCCCCGCCCTCGTTCAACATGCTGAATATTCCTACATAGAGGATTCTGTATGTTGGGGAGAATCTTCAGTATCTGGGCTGGGTGGGGGTACAATTTGTTTCATGCCTGCTTGCAAGGCGCATCTCTTCTGATTCCCAAAGGCTTTAAAGCTACGGCCTGTTGAGTGAAATTTCTCCGCCGCAACCTGCGTGCACATCCAGTCTGCGCGGCACATGAAGAGAAATGAAGCCAACATTTTCTTTTTCGTTTGTGTGAAGTCAAGATTTTTTCGCAAATGACAAGATTCCAGTTTTCAGCATAAGTTTGCGCATGCTTGTGCCCTCTATTTGCTTGAATGCTTGAGCATTGGCGCACTGTGTGTGTGTGTGTGTGTGTGTGTTTTTTTTTCTCTTGCATGGGCAGTGGGCTGAAAAGACGTTGTGTCAGCCAATGATTGTGTTGTAGGGGGACAGCACATTCATGCGACCACGTGGTCACAATCCCATCACGCATTATATGCATTTTAGTCATGCCTCTGATCACAATGCGGTTTTTGTGCTCGTCAAAACGTTAAAACATATCAGCGTGTGTATGTTTGCAGGCATGTGAAGTTGTACCGCTGTCTGCCTTGAATAGTTGTCGATTCACGAATTTGCATGTCTGACTTGCGCATTAAGAATGAACAGAAGAGTTGTAGGCATGCAATCTTTTTCCATCATGGGTCACGCCATTCAAAACATCCAACCGCGCTTTTGTTGGTGATGTACATTGGAAAGGCGGAAATCAATTCCAGATTACCCGCTCTTGTTTCGTAGTTCACAGTCATCTTGAAGCAGTTGAAGATTAAGGCCGAGAAAGCAGGTTTAGTTTGTTTTGGTGCAGCCATGGATTTTCCAATCTGTTGCATGTAATGTGTGCGCGAACGTGTGGGTTTCAGAGGAATCTGGAGGTTGGCTATGCGTGCCATGGCTTGTAATTTTAGCAAATCAAACAGAAAACCGTGTGGTTGCAACATTTTGCAGGGTGACATGCGGACTTTACGATTTTCATGCAGATTTCGTGCATGCTCAGTCCACTCTGACAGCGCATTGATATGATTGCGCTGTTTGATTTGATTGACAAATCTTGTGTCCTCCAGTTGTTCACTTGCGACACTGCCTGTACTCTGTATTTTATTTATATTTGGGGAGTTTCCTTGACAGGGGGACCCCAACGTGTGTAGGTACCCCCCAACAAGGTACCCATTTTTTTGGGAACCCACATTTCTGGGCGAGCTTTGGTTGGTACTTTCAGCATAGCTATTTTGAATTGATGCTCACCGGGTTTTCGCGTATGGCTCTTTTGGTGAGATGCTGCAATCTGCCCCAAACTTCTTGGAAACCCGCCGAAATTCGCCCCGGGCTGCGCCTGAGCGTTGCGGCAAGGGAGCACTCCCGAAATCAAACGAATAGCACATCCAAAACAGTATGGCCACTTCGCACGCGTGACCTTTGGATGTTTAAATTTGGCACCGTGATCTTTTCCTGGACGTCGAAGGGAAAGATGGGTTCATGGGGGACAAGGGCATTCATGCAGTTACGGTGGTCTGCCGCAATCCCTTGTGATGAGGGCTTCTGTGGTTGTGCTGAGAACTTGAAATCTTGCAGCAACAAGAGAACCTGACTTTGTCTTGCACCTTACTCATCAAAACTGGAGAATGCATCTCATCGGTGATGTGGGGATGGAAGGTTTTGGTTGTGGACGTTTTGCAGAAGTGAAATGCATGGCTTTTTTTTGTAAATTGCGCGCTGCGTGATGTAGATGTTCCGCTGAACCTAAAAAACTCTCTAAAGCCTAAACCCCTAAAGCAACTTTAAACCTCCTCCACACAGTGGCTGCTTGAAGCAATTTAAAGTTCGCAAGGTCAGACTTCAAATCTCAAGTTCTCCTGCTCGTTCAGGCCTCCCTGCTCTTTTGGAGTAGTTGTGTCAACAAGCACAGTGGGCAACTGCAATTAACCTGAATATTGCCAGTGCTATGTTGCCTTTTCGCTCCCACAGATGACAGAAGCTCCTTTGAGAGTCTCGTCAATTTTTACCGTTGCTGTCACCATCACTCTTCATGGAGTTAAACCCCTAAACCCCTAAACCCTAAGCCCCTAAACCCTAAGTTAAGCAGAGCTGCAGAAGGTTTCAGGGCAGCTGTTTGCTTGAAGACCAGTTTCAACTGATGCGCCGCTGCATCCTCGGCTCCACAACGGATCAAAGGAATGAAGGAGTTCTTCGAAATAGGGGGCCATCAGGAACCCCAGGAACCTATGGGGATGATAAGTGGATTATAGGTTCCTTATGACAGGAGACATTTACAACCCATCTAATCTAAGATCGGAAGTATGAGCGCCTGCTTCTCCCCAACGGCAGCTGAAGCAGTGCTACAGCACAGCGAAGCGCTTCAGGATCATGATAAAGGTGTGACGCAGCTGATCAAAGCGCTTAAGGACCCAGACATAGACGTGCGCCTTTTTGCTGCGCAAGCCTTAGGCAGCATGAGCTTTGGAGCAGCAGCTTCAGCTGTTCCGCAGCTGATTGAAGTTCCGCAGCTCATTAGAATGCTGGAGAGCCAAGACTGTGACGTACGCAGCAGCGCTGCAACAGCTTTGGGCAGCATTGGCCCTGCAGCAGCTGAAGCCGTTCCGCAGCTGATTGAAGCGCTGGAGGACCGAAAGAGTGACGTGTGCCGCAGCGCCGCAAAAGCATTAGGCAGGATGGGTCCTGCAGCAGTTTCAGCTGTTCCGCCGCTTATTAGAGCGCTGGAGAGCCAAGACAGTTACCTACGCAGCAGCGCCGCAAAAGCCTTAGGAAGCATTGGTCCCGCAGCAACTGAAGTTGTTCCGCAGCTGATCATAGTGCTCAAGGACCCAGAGGCTGATGCGCGTAGCAGCGCTGCAGAAGCTTTAGGCAGCATTGGTCCTGCAGCAGCTGAAGCCGTTCTGCAGCTGACCGAAGCGTTGGAGGACCAAAAGAGTCAGGTGCGCCGCAGCGCTGCAGAAGCCTTAGGCAGGATGGGTCCTGCAGCAGCTTCAGCTGTTCCGCAGCTCATTAGAGCGCTGGAGCGCCAAGACAGTTACCTACGCAGCAGCGCCGCAAAAGCCTTAGGAAGCATTGGTCCCGCAGCAACTGAAGTTGTTCCGCAGCTGATCATAGTGCTCAAGGACCCAGAGGCTGATGCGCGCAGCAGCGCCACAGAAGCCCTAGGCAGGATGGGTCCAAGAGCAGCTGAAGCCGTGCCACTACTGATCAATGCGCTTAGGGATCAGGACTCTCGTGTGCGCAGCAGTGCCGCAGAAGCCTTAAGCAGGATGGGTCCTGCAGCAG
>CAJNIZ010007996.1:0-15300 GCA_905231905.1 Symbiodinium pilosum
TTTAGGATTTGTGGTTTAGGGTTCTCCTATACTAGATTTCCCCTAAGATGTAATGACACTATTTTGGTCGTGTTGCTATTGGGGTGGGGAGTGGTGAGGGTTTAGTATTAGAGGATGTGTTTGCGTGGACTGAAGGAGTTAGAGATTCATCCATTGGATGGAGGAAATCTTGCACCACCGCATATACCTTGTACCTTATGATTCGCAATATATTAGGTTTCTGAAGTGGTGCGAGATTTCCCCCATCCACCGTTGAACCCAGAGTTGTGCGTTTGAGTTTTGTTGAGCACACAAGACAAAGAAGGTTGAGTCTTCCATGAATTGAATTGGCCAATAGATCAAGGGAATTTGATCAGGCCTGGTTTAGGGTAGGGTTTTGGGGGTTAGGGGTTGCGGGTTCAAGTCCTATTGCCATAAAGCAAGCTGTTGCCCACTCTGGTTCGTCCATGCAGGAATTTGGGGGCTGTTCTAAAGGTCCTTGTAAGGAAGAGGCCGCTGGGAATACACTTCCTTAAAAGGGAATTGTAACCAAACAGGGAACCTACCTTCTGCCCATTTTGACGACAGGAATTTTCAACAGCTACCATTTCAAAATTGTAAGCCCTTAACCGCCAAAGCGAGGTACTTCAAGCTTCAGCTATCAGACGACAAGGCACGCCGTATGCAAAGTCAGCACTCGATCTGAAGAAGGGTAGGATTTGGGTTTAGGCTTTAGTGTTTGGCTTCGGGTTTAGGATCTAGGGTTCAGGGTTTAGGGTCCCAAACCCTAAATCCTAAACCTTAAACCCTAAACCCTAAAGGGTAGGAGTGCCCATCATCTTGTCATATCTGTTACTTCAAATCAGAGTCCTTATATAACGGGAAAAGTGATTCCTTTATGAGACCCCCAAAACCCCACTCCAGCAAATCCTAAAGCCCGAACCCCAAAAACCTAAACCCTAAACCCTTAACCCTTACCCCCTGGCTCGCTTGAATCAGAGGTGCTTGTAGCGGGCACGCTGGAGTATACTTTGGCGGTTTAGGGTTTAGTTTAGGGTGTGGGATTTGGGGTTTGAGGTTAAGGGTTTCGGGTTTAAAGTCTAGGGATAAGGAAGGATTTGGCACTAGTATGTCTAGGTGGCACGTGCGGCACAGTTAGTTTCTCGTGTATAGTTGTATACGGGGAGCTATTGAGAAGTAATCTTCGTGGTCTTGAAGGTACCACCATGGTCCCTACGTAACCCTTAAGGACCCCCAGAATCCCATTTTACTCCCTATATATCCATAAGGGCCCCCCTTGTAAAGCGTAACATGGTATGTTCATCGTGGGCTAAGCCCTAAACCCTGAACCCTAAGCCCTAAACACGAAGGTCCTTAAACCGTAAACCCTAATTAAACGGCACAACCTAAGCCAAAAAACCTCAAATCCTTCGTGTACCGCGCGGGGCGACTATGCTATGAAAGCCAAATTTGGTGATACCGGGCCTGAGTGATTTAATCTAAGCCTAGGTCTAAGCGGGGTGAGCCCTAAATCTGTTCAACTCAGGGTTTAGGGTTCATGGATGTTAATGTTGAGGGTTTAGGGTTTAGGACTTAGGGATGAGGGTCTATAGGGTTTACGGATTAAAGTTTAGGGTTAAGGGTTTATATACGTCCCAAGGGACTTAGTAATTACTTATAACTGAGATTATAACCCTACTTATAATTGGGGTAACCCCTACAAGCCCATTTAGGTGGATTTTTGCAGGGTTATAAGCCCAGTTATATGTGGTTGCTAAGTCCCATGTGTCTCCAAGTAGGGTTCAGGGATGTCAATGTTGAGAACTGAGGGCTTAGAGGCCTTGGTATACTGTATTACGATAATTCCTCATGTGTAACCAAGACCCCCAAAGGGATCTAAAAATTAGATCCCCTAGAACCACACGGGAAATTATGTAAGAATTTCATAGGGTTTTATAGTGGATCTATATAGGGGAGCTAATCTTTAGATCCTCCCAGGGGTCTGGGAAGTACTCAGGGACATGCAGGATGTCTAGCATCCACAGTAAGGTACAGCATATGGTGGTTGTCAGAAATGGTCCCTTTCTGCATCCCTATTATTATAATACGGCACCTAATAATTTAGGGTACCCAAAAAGGGGACCATAATTTTGATAACCATCCATATATAAGGTCAACGCCTAAACTGCTCCCTTCTACTTGGGCTTCTCTGGACATTGAGCCCGTGTCAATACTAGGCTTATCATGGAACCCTGAATAGTGGACATAGGGTCCCTGCTGTAGCTTAGTATAGTAGTCCCTACAATATTCAAACGCTAAACCCTACACCCAAGGAACGCGTGTCCAGGAAACTATGTAGGAAACATTCAGTGTAGCTCACATGAGGCTTGGGGATATGAAGGTTATGTGGGGGGTCACAAGGCCACGTATGGAGGTCTGCGGTATTCTGAGCGCTGCTGTGTGCGCCTACAACTAGTCTCATGACCAGCGCGGATAATTTTCGAAGGTCGTTCAATCTGAATTCGGATACATACGCATAGAACCCTAAGCCCTAAACCCCAAGCTCGAAGTGTTACAGCTTTCTATATGAGCACCTTATCTTGTCACAGGTGGCAGCACATGCTCCAAGACTGTTGGCACTTCTTGGAGAGGCCAAACATGTGCAAAATGCCGGGATGATGAGACCATATGGGGTAGGTTTAGCGTTTAGGGTTTGGCAAAATTCGGGGTCCTTTTCCCGGGCTCCCCATACTGAGGAATCTAGTAGATTGGGGTCCCCCTATCTATGAAAGATACCATACAGGGGCTTCCCTTTGTTTACCCGCTTTGTTGTTTCAAGCATCACGTATTTGATGGCTAGAAGGGTTCGCATTCCCCCACAGCACCGTTTCCTGGGGTCAACTACTTGGCATAGGGTTATCATAGTCACAAGGGGAACTAAGCCTATAAACTCCCAAGTCCTAAACCCTGAACCCCCAAACCTGAACACACGAGAAACCCCTACATCCCCTAAACCCGAAAACACCTAGGTTAAGCGCAAACCCCAAAACACTAAACACTAAAACCCCTATGCCCTAAACCCTAAGCCCCAAGCAGACAAACGCCCTATGGCGTTATGTGGCGGGTCCGCGGTTTGGAGTGTTCGCGATTTTACGTCAGGTTTAGGGTTCAGGGTACAGGGTCAGGGTTTAGGGTTCAGGGTTTAGGATTTCGGGTTTAGCATTTACGGTTTAGGGTTTAGGATTCAGGGTTAAGTAGTGTTCCTGGTAGCATACTTTGAGGCATGGGGGTAGGTTAGGGTTTAGGGTTTTGGGTTTATGGTCTGGATAACTTAGCAAGCAGGCTACCAATGGGGATAACTAGTGTAATTCTTCGACTTATGCTATAAGTATATAGTCCCCCTTAAGTAGATAGAATATGGCTTTGGGCATATTCTAATAACGTCCCCATATACCGCATATTCTATCTACTTAAGGGGGACTATACTCCTAAACCCTAAAACCTAAACCCTAAACCCTCAAACCTAAACCCCTTCGTAAGCCCTCTTGACCCTCCAAGTAGAGCTTACCTGAAGCGGTAATGTTGCGCGCCTTTCAGAGACTCTAGCAATAGAGTTGCCCTACAACTTCATATTGGGGATAATGGTAAAGAAAATGCAAACTACCGTCTAGGATCTAGGCCCTAGACCCCAAATTGTAGTTTCCATTTTCTTTTCCATTACCCAGATCAAGAACCCTAAACCCTAAACCCTAAACCCTAAAACCTAAACCCTAAACCCCAAGCTTTAGGGCTTAGGGTTCATGACCTGGGCTCAAGGAAGCCTGGGTCTCTCTCCCGCCAGAAGCTGAACTTGGGGTTTAGGGTTTAGGGTTAAATGCTGTCTTGATGTCCTGACTATACCATAACTACATAGGGAATCTACCCAGATCATGAACCCTAAACCCTCAGCTTTAGGGTTTAGGGTTCATGACCTAAATCTGAACTTCGGGTTTAGGGTTAAATGCTGTCTTGATGTCAGTTTGAGGTCCCCTGACTATACCATAAGTACATAGGTAATCTACCCAACAGTGGCCGCCCCAAGCTTCCCTAGACCCTAAGCCCTAAACCCTAAGCCCTAAACCCTAAAACCTACATCCTAAACCCTAAACCCTAAAGCACAGTGCCATGGCACACGCTGGTGTCTGATAAGCCACTCATCATCGGGTCCTTCTTCGCGCAAGATATTGGGGTCATATAGGGGATAAGGGAAAAGAAGATGGAAAGCAATAGAGAAGAATGGGATATATGTTGGGGTAATAGTTTGGGATTTGGGGTGGGTTTAGCCAAGTATGTACTCTGAACAAAGCCAAAACCGACTCGAAACAGCTGGACTTCATGCTTCATGAGCCGCCTTCACGTACGATAGGAGGCCAATCAGCACCAACATTATGGTCCTAGACTCCGTATGTAGTTATGGAATAGGAGATCTCAGATAGAACGCAAAACCTTATACGCGTCCCCTACGTCCTAAACCCCAAACAACTCATCCACCATGGACAGCATGCAGCACTTCTTCACGACCCTTACAGGAGGGGCTGTCAGAAATTCCCAACTCTAAACCTAAACCAGACTTTGCTGGGCTCTTTCTCCTGGATGGTTCAGGGTACTTATAACACAAATGTATTTGTACTTCTAGTAACCCAGTTACAAGCCTGCTAAGTCCCCTAGTATGGCTATAATTGGGTTAGAAGTACCAGTTATATTCGGGCTTTCATTCCCTCAGCCATATGGCAGTTTCCCTAAATAAGGGGACCCCAATATAGACCCCAATATACTATAGTCCTTATTATGGGGATCCCCAAAAAGGTACCATTAATTTTGGGAAACTCCCATATATATATATGTATATATACACACCCATAAATCGCCATATAACTCCTACAATGTGCTCCCTTATAACCCCTTCTAGACTGCAAAGGCGACTTCAGCGCAAAAAGCTCCTTGCGCAGTGAGGCGACGGCTGGTATGGGGGTTTAGGGTGTAGGATTTAGGATATAGGGTTTAGGGAGGGTTTAGGGTTTAGGGTTTAGGGAAGATTAGGGGTTCTGTTGGGGGAGTCCCTTGTAACAAGGCTTATAGTAAGTTGAGAATTGTATTTAGCCAATTTTCGGTAACCCCCCCTCATGCTGGTCGAGCCTTTGTTTGGGGGTGGGGCTACAGAGACCTGGGTTTGGGTTGAGTTGGCGTCTGACTTTGCCTTTCTGCAGGCAGGCGTGTCCAGGGCTGCAGTGAGAAGCTGCATACCCTATACCCTAAACCGTAAGCCATTTAGCCTAAACCCCTAAACCCTATACCCTAGACCCTTAAACCCTATACGCTAAACCCCCGAACCCCTGAACCCTAAATCATGTAGCCTCCTTGGTTGGCAAGGGGGATGAGAAGTCTTAGAGTTCTGGATTTCCGTGAGCAGGGGCCTCGATCGAGACACCCGAAATATTATGGTGCTCATTCTGGGGCCCCGATAAAGGGATCCTAAACCCTAAACCCTCCCAATTTCTAGGAAACAACCATCTCGCACTGGAATTGGAATCATGCGGGGTTGCTGCCTCAAGTCCCCCTTTAGCTCTGAACCCTAAACCTTTAAAGCCAAAATAATTTCGCAGTTTCCATTTCCTTGCCATTCCTTTATTACCCGCTGTATCTGAGCTAGCCTACCAGGGACCATAAGAGTTTAGGGTTTAGGGTTTAGGGTCTAGGGTTTAGGGCGTTTTCCCCTGTACGCAGCATTGGTGAGCATAGTGAATGGCACACATGAAGTTCACGAATACAGTCCTTTACATCAGATTTCTCTATTCTCCATGTTGTGATTCTCCACTGGTAGCTCACTAGTCACTATCTTTTAGGGGTGTATGGCTACTAGCTTGCCTACTTTGGGGGTCAAGGTAGTACCCCGCTAGTAACTACCTATGACCCCTCAAGTATTCTACCCAACAGGCGACGTGGTTGCCTTGCGGTAGCTTCTTGCCTGTCCGGTCCTTAGACGAGGTTTCTGCATCTTGCCTGCGTACATGAAATATCATGAGCTGTGGCCTAAACACCTTAAAAGGGGTTATTTAGTGATTTTAAACCCTATACCCCTAAACTCCTTAATGCGGGACTTTTCGGGTAACCCTAAACCCTAAACCCTAATTTAGGGATTCTATAGAGTTCCTAGTATTCTCAAGCCGGCCATGATGTGACGGCGAGCTGCGGCCCGATGTTCTCTAAACCCTTCAACCCTTAAACCCCCGCCTTAAAACCCTAAGCCTCCCTAAACTTGGGGTTTAGGGTTTAGGGTTTAGGGATTTAGGGTTTAGGGGTTTGGGGTTTAGGGTTTGCCTTCAAACCCTAAGCCCCCCTAAACCCGGAGTTTAGGGTTTAGGGATGAATCCTCCCTACACCTCCCTCTAAACGAATGACCTGGGGCTTGAGGGCTTGAGGGCTGTAGTCTAGGACATACTCTATAGCCAAAACCCCTTAAAGGAGTCATATTATGGGGAATAGACATCGGACTATTGTAGCCTTGTTAATGGGGATGCTAGGAGTCTAGATTAGAGCTTACATAAGCCTTATATACCCAACGTGTAACTCCCCATTGCCCCTTAGGGTGTAGAGTTTAGAGTTAAGGGTTTAAAGGTTTAAGGGTTTAGGGTTTCAGGGTGTAAGGTTTAGGTTTTACGGGTTTAAGGGTTTAGTAACCCTTATCTACCCTATATAAAAGTCTCAAAGTCCCCCAAACCCCAAGCTCTAAACCCTAAAACTTGTACTTGGAGACTTAGGAACTACTTATAGCTGGGCTTATAACCCTGCCTATCCCGGGGTTACTCCAGCTATAACTAGTTACTAAGTCCCGTCTTGGGCCTCCCTAAACCCTAAACCCTAAGTACCCCCCCTTGAAAACCCTCCCCCCTAGGTCTGTGGAGCTGGCAAAGAGGGCCGCAGCACTCATCCCGCCTGTTGGGAAGCTGAGAGGGGAGATTTGGGGGGTTAAGGGTTTAGGGTTTAAGTTTTAGGGTTTAAGGTTTAGGGTTTCGGGTTTAGGGTTTAAGTTTGAGAAGGTTTAGGGGTTATGGATTTAGGGATTCAGGGTTTCAGGATGTAGCGGTGTAGGGATGCAGGGTTTGGGGAGCAAGGGTCCTAAGCCCTGAGCCCTAGACTCATGGCCTAGGGCTCAAGTTGTTTAGGGTTTCCGAGGATCAGGCAGCTGCTGGATCCAGCTTAGCCGAGTTGACTTACCCTTAAGGTTCAGGATTTAGGGGTTCCGGGCCCTAATACTGATATTCAACGCAAACCGCCTCAAGAATTAGATGTTATCCATCATAGGCCTCAGGTATTGGGGGATATGTTTAAGTAATCCATAAGAGACGTTATACATTGGGGGGGGCATGCTTGATGTCAGGGGCAGGGTGTTTGATACCCGCGGGCAGGGAGTAGTCAAGATAGTGGGGTGGTGTGAGCGTGGGCTTCTCGCGGAGGAGACGGTGAAAAGGTAGGTTGTCTACCAAGGCCCCTTTTGAGAGGTCCATGTGAGCCATAGTCTAAACTCCTTAAACGGGGTCATTTATTGAATTCTATAGGGAGAGATGCTACGAGTTCAGGCTATAGCTCATGTTAGTTTGGGGGAGGGTATAGGCTGAACATCCGACTCTACAGGCTTTGTGCAGCCTTTCGCCTGTAGAAAGTGGTGCTTGGATGGTAATAAACCAGGAGGGTTCCGGGAACCCTCCTCTAGGGACAACTATCCGTGCGTTACTTGTAGCGAAACTCCCCACAAATTCAGAACCCTAAACCAGTAGACATGAAACCCCAAACCCTATACGCCATGTATTTCTCAAACCCCTCAACCTTAAATGCTACATGTCAAACCCCGTATACTACATCTCCAAGTGAGTCGTTTTTTATTTGGGGATACGATGGTACGTACTCATTATAGAGTAAGAATATATCCTCCTTTTGGGGTATCGTATTTTATGTAGGGAATATAATCTTACTAGGTTCAACCACCAAAAAACATCACATCTCCAAGGGGTAAAGTGGCTATCGAGGTTCGGAGCATGCTTTGCAACAGCACAGAGGATGCCTCCGCCGCTTCCACAGTTGGCTTGACCACCTTGATTTTGAGTTTCGTGTGTGTAGCCGGGTCATTGGATTTAGGGTTTAGGGTTTAGGATTTAGGGTGGATGTTTCAAGGATTTAAGGTTTTTGGGGTGACCAGGTTGTTTACTGATTTAAGGCAGGTCTATCCCGTCCTGCTAAGTCGGGTGTGGCCAGCTGTGACCTTTTTGCGTAGCACCTCCTAGTAGGGCTAAACCCTACATTAGGACTACTCCATACTGACAGACCCATCGCGACCAAGACGGCACTACACTGGAGGGTCCATGTAGATCTTGAACTTCTAAAGCCCTAGGCCCTAAACCCTAAATCCTAAAGCCTAAGCCCTAAACCCCAAACCGTGAACCCTAAGGCCTAAACCCTCAACCCCAAACCCTATGCCCTAAACCCTACAGTCTGGCTTCAATACATTACGAAGAGAAGCCTCCCAAAGATTTGGTAGCTTCCATAAACAGGGGGACCCCAATATAGACCCCAAAGTACTCTAATCCTTGTTCTGGAGACCCCCCAAAAGGGACCCTAAACCCTAAACCCCTTCAACCTCAAACCCGCCCACTACTCCTGTCATCCTGTAGGAGAGTGCGCGCCGTCGAGGGCCAGCGAGACCATGCAAGGCTTTGCTGAGCTGCAGAGCCTGCCGAGCGTACCCTTGAGGCCATCGCCAAGCTTGGCCGCCAAGCACTGCGAAAAGAAAATCCTCAACGCCCAATGCAACCTCAATATAACCCCAATACAATCCCAAGATGGTAGTTTCCATTGTCTTTTCCATTGTCCCATGTAACCTCTTACATTTTATAACCTCGGGCGTCCCAGGGCCTCCCTTACCTCCCTCCCAAAAGGGGCCCGGGGCCTCAAAGGCTTTTCGGTGTCCTCACGTGACGGGAGCGGGATAAAACTATGAGAGGGCCCTTCGGCCCAGACCGGCCCCCAAGCGCAAAGTTTCCTCTAAAGTACTTAGGTAAGACATTCGGCCAGGACGCACTTCTAGTTATGGCAGGCAGTGCGGGCAGCTCAGCTGACCCAGCGGGATAGGGGCGTGAGAGGGCGCTTTGGCCCAAACTGTCCCCCAGCGCAAGCCCTGTTTTTACTCTAAAGTTGTTAGGTAAGACAATCGAGCTAGAACGCTCTTGCAACTTATGGTGGGCAGCCCGCGTGACACGAGCGGGATGAAACTGTGAGAGGACCCTGCGGTTGCCTATCGCAAAACCAAAATTTTCCTCGATCACTGCGAGCCCCGATTGCTTTCCCCGATGCACAATGGAGGAGCAAGATTTTTTTTTTGCTTCGTTGTGGGCAGTGTCTGGGTGGAGTTGGGGTGGGCGTGTCTGCATACTAATGCGTCCAGCGACCAATGCTACACCTTAAATCCCGAACCACATTCACCCAGTAACGCTCGCGCCCGAAGCCTGGGCATCACCAACACTTGCACCTTGGGGGTTAGGCTTTTAGGGTTCAGGGTTTATAGGTTTTACGGTTTAAAGGTTTGGGGGGTTGCAATGAGTTTTTATGGGGCTATATGGGGACCGGGTTGATGGTTCAGGGTATATAGCTTAGATTGATAACCTCTCAGACCCCTGAGAACCCCAACTCGCAGGCCCTGATTTTCTTGCTCTGAACTTTATACACCCGTACATATATATCGTCCCCATGCCTAAACCCTAAACCCACGGAGCAACTTGAGGTGCTTTCGGCTCTTCTGGTGTTGGGTGGCGCTCTTCGATGCTCGAGTTATCACATGCAGGCATGCAAGAAGGTTCATGGGTAGGAATAGGGCTTCAGGGTATTGGAAGAAGCAGGGTCACATAGGCGTTCTTGGGCACTTCTGAGACTTGATGGTTTGGAGTTTTGGGGTCAAGGACTGTTAGGGTTAGGGATGGGGTTTAGACGGGCTTTTCAACATGCGCCTCATGTAGGGGATTGTAGGGAAGAACTACCCCCAATGAGGTAAAGTAAAACAACAAAACCTAAACCTTGAACCCTGAACAATCCAAAAAGGAACCCAGTCATCGTGATTCTTCGAAGACGCAAGGGCAGCAGCCAGAGGAATTGGGGGTTTAGGGGTTGGGGTGTAGCAGAGGGTCTTAACTGCAGCTAGGGTAAACTTCGTGCACGCTCCTTGGCAGCAACCCAGTCATCCCGGCCAGCAGCGGTAGTCACAGCCATAATAAAAAGGCACAGGGCTCCTAATCCTAAGGTTTAGGGTTTAGGGATATGTGGGTAGTTCACAAAATTAGGGGTACCACTTTGGGGTCCCTATAATGAGGATTGTAGTATTTTTGGGTCTATATTGGGGTCCCCCTATTTACGGAAACTACCATGTGCCTCCATGAAAAGAATGAACTCCAAACGGGCACTTTTCGAAACAGGCTTGTCATGCTGCCTTTGATCGCAAGATCATCTTTCTTATAGGACACTGAAGGGAGATCCATATTTCCTACACCGCAGCCCATGAACCCTAAACCATTATCCCTAAACCGTAAACATGTTTGAGTGGACTCAGCTCCAGGTGGTGTCAACATCCTCTGGCCCTGCCATTGTCGCAGGGGGCCATGAGCTGGTTGTACATGCAGTGTTCAGGGATTGCGGTTCAGGGGTTTAGGGTCAAGGGGTTTGGGGGTTCAGGGCTTAGGGTTTGGGGTTCAAATGTTTAGATCTCAGGTTGGTCCCTGGTGGTTGTAATGCGTAAGCCTTGAACGCGGGGCTATGCCTACCTAAACACATGAGTTGCTGTCAATATTAGTCCCTCTTGTGGTTTAGTATATCCCCTAATGTACTCCCTAATAAGGACGCGATGTCCATGAGATGGTGTTGGGAGTATTGACTGTAGCTCACATGTGGCAAGCATGTTTCCGCAGGTTTTCTAATCGTACATGGTTGTTTCATGTTGCTTCCATACATAGGGAGGCCGCAATCTAGACCCAATATTATATAATATATGATGATCCTTTTTATGTGGAGCCCTAAAGGCATCCCTAATTGTCGGAAACGCCCATACTGTACCACCAAGGATAGCATAGCCGCTTGGAACCCAGATTCGGGTCAATTTATCAAATTTAATCCCGTCCCCCAAATATGAACCCCCCAACCCCCCCCCCCTCACCCCTACATAATCTTAAATTTTCCCAAGATAGTATAAGATTAAAACCTTCATCTCTAAACTTTGAACCCCAAGCCCTAAACTTTGAACCCTAAACCTTAAACCAATCAGGGGAGTGGAGAGGTTTAAGCTTGAGAAGAGGGGATGAAGGTTTGTTCGTCCATTGCTAAGCCACATGCATCCGGTTTAGGGCTTATATACCCCCCCTCCCCCCATAGCTGAAAAGCTACAGGAATATGGGGCTCTACCCCCATCCCTGAATAGCTACAGGAAATATGCCCTCCAAATTTCTAAATCCTGACTACTGCGGATGGAGGAAGTCTTGTGGCACTCTAGATTCCTTGTATCAGCACTTGGCCCAAACCGCAAACCCTTTAACCCTTTATATCTCCCCATATGCCCCCATCGCATTTCTTTATAAGCCTTATTTCATTTAACTATGCCTTGAAGCCTTAAACCCAAGACCCTAAAGCCTAAAACCCTAAAACCTAAAACCCTAAACCCTAGACTCTAAAACCCCTAAAACCCAAAACCCTAAACCGCGTTGACGTCCGTGGGCCAGACTGGAGGTCGGTGCTGACGAGCGCTCTGCGACGCTGTTGGCACAGCAGGGACTGGTGCAAGGTTTTCAGGGTTTAGGGTTGAGGACTGGGGTTATACAAGGGATAATGGAAAATAAAATGGAAACTACTATAGTATGTTGGGGTTATATAGGGATAATGGAAAATGAAATGGAAACTACTATTTAGGGTTTTGGGTGCAAGGTTTTGGGTTCAGGGTTTAGGATTTAGGGTATAGGATCTAGGGTTTAGGGGTTTAGGGTTTAGGGTCTAGGACTTCGGGTTTAGGGTTTTGGGGTTCAGGTTTCAGGATTTAGGATTTAGGGTTTAGGATTTAGGATTTAGGGTTTAGGATCTAGGGTAGTTTAGGGGTTAGGATTTAGGGTTTAGGATTTAGGATTTAGGATTTAGGGTTTAGGGTTTAGGGGTTCAGGGTTTAGGGGTTTCGGGGTTTAGGGTTTTTGTAAGTGGGGCTCTAGGAGACAATGAAAGCTACTGCATTAATTAGGTGGATACAGGGATGACACATAGGCTTGTAGAGGGGTACTGGAAAAGAAATGGAAACTACGACATAATTCGGGTCCAGGGTTAAGGGGTTCACTGTGTGGATTAGAAAGAGGATGTGTAGATACATGGAAAAGTTCAGGGGAAGTGGTTCATGGGGTTTTATAAGTCCCATGACCTACATGGGGATATTCCTGCAGCCTGCAGTCCATAGTTATCGCACTTATAACCATATCCTGAGCCCAACCCTGCAGCAGACTCCAGCACCCTACAACACTGAAGCCCCACATCCTGAAACCATACATCTTTATATGAACCCTAGAAGCATAAACCCTGGAACCCTAGAACCCTAAACCCTAAGCTCCATTTAGGGTTTCGCTAGGCTTCTGGACCTTATAAGCTCATCTAAACCCTAAACTCGAAACCCTAAACCTGGAACTCTAAACCCTGAAGCCTAACCCCCTGACCCTGAACTAAACCTAAAACCTGAACCCTAAACCCTGAACTCTAGACCCTAAAACCAAAACCCTAGCCCTAAACCTGAACTAAACCTAAAACCTAAAACCCGAAGCCCCAGAGTCTAAACAACTCAATATATACCCTATTATGATATGGTTGTCTCCATTTTCTCTTCCAGTATCCATATATAATCCCAATTATATACCCTACATTCTACCCGAAACCCTACACCCTAGAGGCTTAACCCTAAACCCCAAACCCTAAATCCTAAACCCCTAAACCCCAAACCCCAAACATTAAAGCCCAATCAACCCCAAAGTTTCCATCCAGGAGAGGTCAAGTCCCTCACGCGGCTACCTTGGTCGGCCCTGGAGGCTCCGAAAAGTGTTTTTTTTTTCGGGTCAGAAACTACGTGCCTTCAGAGTTTAGGGTTTAAACCCTGGTTTAGGGTTTAGGGTTTCGGGGTTTAGGGTTTAGGGTTTAGGGTTTAAACCTCTAACCCCTATAAACCCTAAACCCTATTGCTTAGGGTACCTGCGTGCTTGTGTTTAGAGTTTAGGGATCCTCTATATGTCGTCCCCCTTAAGTAGATAGAATATGGGGTATATGGGGCTCTTATTATGATACACCCAAAGCCATATTCTATCTGCTTTGGGGGGAGTATCGTCCCATTTTAAAGCGTTTAGATTTAGCTCATATATAGCTGCACGAGCCGTCCCAGACTCAGACTCCTTAGGGCACTCTTCCCACTATAGTATATTGGGTTCATATTGGGATAATGGAAAATGAAATGAAAACTACTATAGGGTTTAGCGTTATATTGGGGGTAATACTAGGGATATATAGACGTTGTATTGGGATAATGCTAGCCCAGTGGTTTCAGGTTTAGGGGATATAGAGATTTTATAGGGTTTGGGTCCCTGAGCTTTGAGCACAGTTTTGACTGAAAGTTTTGACCTGAGTTTGGCCGAAAGTTTTTTGTCTTCACTTGCCCAAAGCCCGTTTGGTGCCTTGGCTCTCCATTCCATTTCGTGGTTTCGTGGCTGGTTGTGGGGCTTTCCCAGACCATTTCTGTGTCCTCTCAACCTGTTTGAGGGCTGGTTTTGGAACCTTCCCAGACCATTTCTGGGCTGGCCTGTTAGTTTTGAGCAGATTTTTCACCGAAAGTTTTGACCTGAGTTTGGCCGAAAGTTTTTTGTCCTCACTTGCCCAAAGCCGGTTTGGTGCCTTGGCCCCCATTCCATTTCGTGGCTGGTTGTGGAGCGGGCAGTTGCTCAGGGAAGCCTGTCGCTTCGGCGCTCTATTGAGATAATGGAAAATAAAATGGAAACCAGAACAGGGTTTAGCGTTATATTGGGGTAATACTAGGGTCTAGGGTTATATAGGGGGGATATTTCTGGGCTTTGGGGCTCTCCCAAGAGCTGCTGTTGGGCTGGTTTTGAAGCTCTCCCAGACTATTTCTGGGCCGGGTTTTGGGGCTCTCCAGACTGTTTCTGAGGCTAGTTTTACCATCCCAAACCATTTTTGGGTTGTTTTTGGGGCTCCGGCTCTCTCCCAGACCATGTGAGCTGCTTTGCTTTTGGAGCGCTCCCAAACCATTTCTGGAGGTTCTCTTCCAAACCATGTCTGTGCTGTTTTGGAATTGTTGTGGGCTTTCCCAAGCCGTTTTTGGATGGTTTTGGGGTGTCTTGCGTCCCAGACCATTTTGGGGTAGTTGATTCCTGACTGTTCGGCGCGTGCTTTTGGACGGAACAAGGACTGGGAACCAGCACCAAATTGCTTACATGAAAAGAATGGCTCTAATTTCGATGGATATTTTTTGTTGGATAGCCCTGATAGCCAGAATAATCCGAAGGAAGACTGTAGTAGTTTCTATTTTCTTTTCCACTATCCCTCATATAACCCCAATATACTATAGTAGTTTCCATTTTATTTTCCATTATCCCTATATAACCCCAATGCCCATGAAGTTGGCTAGCCAAGGCTGTGACGATTTGATGAGTGCTGCCATGAGGGGCCTCGAATTCTTGAGGGGCTCGTGGTTCTGAGGCCCTAAGCCCTAAACGCTAATGTTACTATTAGGGTTTAGGGTTTAGGGACTTTAGGGTTCTGAGTTTTGAAGCCCTAAGCCCTAAACGCTAATGAGCCCTAATAAGGAATCCCGAGAGGATTCCAAGAGATTCCTGTTAATTGGGCCATGGATCCCTCTATACTTGAAAATCTTCCCCCAAAAGTCTCCACCAGCAGTCTACTCCTTCCAATAGATGAGCTAGAGTCGAAACTTGTGACAAGGGGTTATAGAGGGAATTGTATAGAGGATCATTATAGGGTGTATTAAGTGGGATACTATGGGTCTAGACTATATCTCATATGCATCTAGCCACAAGCTCTACACCCTAACTTTTAAACCCTAAACCCCTAACCCCTAAACCCCAACGATGTGATCGCCTGAAATGGGCTCAGGGCGTCCGTGCCTATCAAGGCGATACCTCCACAATCCTCCGGTGACCCATAGGTTTAGGGTTTAGGGCTTAGGCTTTAGGGTTTAAGGCTTAGGGCCTAGGGCTTAGG
>CAJNIZ010007997.1:0-10292 GCA_905231905.1 Symbiodinium pilosum
TTTAGGGTTTGGGGGTTTGAGGCTTTAGGGTTTTAGGGTCTGGGGGTTTGAGGGTTTAGGGGTTTACGGGTCTAGGGTTTAGGGCTTAGGGGGCCTAAGTCATTCCGGGCAGCATTTTGAAGTCTACTTGAGGTATCCTATACCGCAATATACAAGGAACCGAGGATCATGAAGTTGGTAGTTACTTGGTCTTCTACTGTACATTTTTCTAGCTCTTTCTGGCAATTAGAACTGAGCATTCAGAGCCTGCAGCTGTTTCTGCGGCTTCCCGATAATGACATGAGCTACAGCAAAAGAATATATTAGTGACTACCCAAAAGTATGTAAAAATAATAGCCCTAAACCCATAATAATAGCCCAAAAGGCTATTATTCTACATACTTTTGGGGTCCAGGTATACTAGGTACAAGAGGGACCTCTATGTCCACCCTTAATGGTCCGTTCGCAGGGCTAATATATTGGCAGTAGCTCACATGGAGCCTAGAAAGTGGTCCTGAGAAGACTACGGTCCCTTTTGCGGGTTTCTTTTCCATACCGTGGCGAAGATTGTCATGGGCATCATCTTTCACGTTTTGGGCTAAGAACCGAAAAGGATGAGAATGACAGCTGCGCTGGCTCTTTTGTATAACAGGCTTTGGACAACTTGTTTTTCCTACATGTGAGGTCCAGGTAGGGAGGTGTGATCCATGAGAGCCTAGACTTGACGGACCCGTGCTTACTTTGTCGAACATCCATGTAAGGGCCTTAATTAGTATACGGACCCAAAATGAGGATCATTTTTTCACAGCCCACCATATGAGCTATAGTCTAAACTCCTGGTATCCCCCTTAATAAGCCCTTTTGTAGTCCCCTATATAATTCCCTATATAACCCCCTTTAAGGAGTTTAGACTAGAGCTCATATGGGAGTCACAAAAAACTCATGTAGACGTCCTTGTGTAGTGCTCACATAACGCTATAGGGGCGGGTCCTAGGGATCCCCTGTTTCAAGAAACTTCCGTACCTGGGTTTAGGGTTTAGGGTTTAGGGTTTAGGGTACCTGGACCCCAAAAGTATGTAAAATAATGGCCTTTATGGCTATTATTATGGGTTCAGGGCTATTATTTTACATACTTTTGGGGTTTGGGTACAGTCCTGCAGAGAAAGCTCGAGAATACTTTGCACTCTTCTGCAATACTCCCGACGCTACCCTTCCCAAGTAAAGTTGGAAACCTAAAGATGCACTAGAAGGACCACTGTCCTTTTGCAAGGGCCATGGTGGAGTTGCCATGTCAGCTCGGGGGAGGGTAAGGGGATATCTGGGGAAGGAACACTGGTTCCTAATTGCGGCGGGTCGAAACCTAACCTTCCATGTTCTATATTCCGTGACTACTGCGAACGAAGATTTGAGCCATAACCTCAACCCTAAATCCCAGACCCTATGCCCTAAATCCTGGATCCCGAACCCCAAACCTAAATCAAACCCTCAACCCTAAACCCTAAACGCTCGACCCCAAGCCTTAAACCCTAAATGCTCAACCCTAAACCTGAACCCTGAACCCTGAAACGGTGCATGGCTTGATGCTTTAGTGTAGGGGTTTTAAAGCCGACCTCAAGGCCCCTGAAGGCACGCTCGGAGGCTAGGATTTAGGGTTTAGGCTTTACGGTTTAGGCTTTAGGGTTTAAGATTTAAGGTTTAGGCTTTAGGGTTGAAGATTTAGGTGTAAGGTTTTTTGGTTTAGCGTCTAGTGCTTAGGAAACATGCTATGTTTTCTTCAGGTGCCAAGAAAATAGCTGAACCGTGGACCGTAAGTGCCTACACCCTAAACCCTTAACGGCCCTAAACCTGAAACTCCTGAAATCCTATCCCTCATACCACCTTCCCTACAAACCCTGCGTGTACAACCGAAAAAATCCACCGCAACCCTACCCTATGGTATGTACAAATGGGTGTAAATGCTGGCCTTATGGCTGTTTGTATTGATTCGGGGTCATTGTCTTATCAAATTTCCGGGGCCCAAGTCCACTCTAAACGACCGGCGTTGCTGCGCCAAATGCTCCCATGCAATCCCTGTTTACACCAGAATGATGAATCCAGCGAATACATAAAAGACCCTCCAACATCAAGACTCCGCGGTTTAACGCTTACAGGGCTAAACCCTAAACCCTGAACCCCAAACCCCAAACCCTACCCCCAAAACCCTAAACCCCTAAACCTTAAACCCTAAACCATTAAACCCTAAAGGCCTAAAACCCTACTCCCAAAAATCCTAAACCAACCCAGGGTCTGGCTCCAGGGACGACAGACTTCTCCCAAGGCCTCGTTCACTAGGTTCCCCAGTACCCCATCAAAAAAAAGGGTATAGTCCCCCTTAAGTAGATAGAATATAGGGTTTAGGGATTAGGGTTTAGGGAGGATTAGGGTTTAGGGTTTAGAGTGTAGGTCCCTCTTAAGTAGATAGAATATGGAGCATAAGGGGATTACCCAAAGCAATATTCTATCTACTTCAGGGGAACTAGACCCTTTTCCTAATGTTCAGCTTTCCCGAAGGGTCCCAGGACCCAAATAGTAAGGTTTTAAGGTCCAAATACTATGATATAAATGGTATTTGGGCCCTAAACCCCCGTTCTTTCGGTCCTTGGATCCTTAGGGCTTGATATGAAGGAAGACCCCAAACTTAAAAAGGTGAAGCCTGTACTACTGCGGTACCTAGTTAAGCTTTCCATGGCTTAGTGTCTGGGCTGGACACCATTTAGGGCTTCGAGTTAGCGTATGGGGCTGTTGAAATTCTGCAAACCTGGCTTCTCAGCATGATCCACAACTTGCGAGAGTTCATCAGGGCTAGGGTTCATGGTTTAGGAGGCATCGCCTATTTCCGCCGTAGCTTGTTGAGACTGCTGCCATGGTGGGACCTTTTTTTTCTTCATCCGAAACTTTGGGAAACAAACTTCGATAGTATCCGCTTCAGTAGCAGCGATTTGTTCGGAGCTTCAGATGAGCACCCATCAAAAAAGTCTACTATCCTTAGCAGCTTATGCCCTTACACCCTCTAACTCTAACCTGTAGCAAAATTCACGGAAAGCACACATACAAAAGAACCAATTTGTTAGTAATCACACACAGGCACTGTTCATGAGCTGCGGGCACCTTCGTTGGTCAGTGCAAGGTTAAGGCTTCAGGTTGGGTTTACGGGCTTAGGGTTCCTTTGTGGTGGCACCTATATTAACTCACAGGCTTCCGTTTAACATCAACAGTAAATTCTGGGGTCAGGGTGTGAGTTCAGTTTCCAAGTGCTGGGACTGCAGCTTGGAGATTTTACTTAGGGCTTGGGGTTTAAGGGTTCGGAGTTTAGGGTTCAAGGCTTTACAGTTAAGAGCTTAGGGCTT
This sequence comes from Symbiodinium pilosum, assembly GCA_905231905.1. Taxonomy (NCBI): domain Eukaryota; class Dinophyceae; order Suessiales; family Symbiodiniaceae; genus Symbiodinium; species Symbiodinium pilosum. The sequence continues at coordinate 3,366 of CAJNIZ010007997.1, forward strand.
AAGGGCTTTAGAGTTTAGAGGGTTCCTGGACTCGATATTAGGCTTGCAAGCTACATCCAAGCACCAGGATGGGGCCGTGAGTTCTATGCGTCTGAGCTTCTATGATGGATCCAGGGTGAGCACTGAGCCATTGGAATCTAGTTGAAGGAAAAATTCCAAAAACAACAAATGTGCACTTCTTGAAGCTGTGCGATTTCCGACAAATCCGTTGAGAAAGCATGTGGCATGAACAAGGAACTCTGCCCAACAACAGCAAACTGCTTTCAGCTTCAGGCTGCGCAACATCTCCACTGCCCTCCGTGCCTTCGAAGACTACGGGTATCTCATCAGCCCTCAGATGAACCGTGACTCAGGCCAATGGTTCAAAATGCAGGGACCCCTGCTCACTGTAGATTCTAAGCTGGGATCGCCTATCCCTCAGTCCAAGTATACTTTCCATTCAGAAGCTGCGAGGGGACTCTTGTCAGGGATCTGTTTTGGAGTTTAGGGCGTGGAGTTAAAGGTTTAATGTTTCAAGCTTTGGCCGCCCTGGGCCCTGAACCCTAACATGTTGCCCGTTGCGCTCTGGAGATCTTGCATTTGATCCTACTGCAATGCTTAAACGTTGGAAACAGAAATACTGTCCCAGGATACCTAGTGTCCTAGTGTGCCTACTGCTGTCAAATGTGCGACGCGCGCGGTCTCCAAATCATCAGGCAAATACGACTACAGCTGCTGCAAGCTGAGTTGACAAATAACTAGTCAAACTATCGAGAAAATACCATCCAGCAAGGCTGTACGAAGCTCTGCTTCTCCCATCTACTCCCCATGGTCCAAACAGATTTTGTGGTGATGATCCGCTCTGCCCTCCCATCCCCAGTGTGCTCCACACATCTCGGCAGTGCCTTCTAGGCCTGCATGTTGCCCGAAAGAACCCGCCTACTGTCCCCAACACAGGAACCAGAGTAAAGACCGCCTTCGGAGACTTCCCGTGTTGGTTTGAAGGATATTGACCCTCACTGACCTCGATTGTCGAAATCTGCCTAGCTTCAGGGAGAACACCATGTGGAGCTCAGGGCCGGCATCACCCTTCGAAAGGAAAAGCCAAGTTGTCAGCTGCAGGAACAAGTTGCAGGCGTCACCGTTTCGGTAGTGGATCAATCACTAGCAGGTGCCACGCCTGCATCAGCTGCATCAGCGCGAGCAGCGTGTACGTCCTTAGGGGGAGGGAGTGTGCAGGGGCCTCAGCGGCTCACAAATCTTCTTTCACAATCTACAGAAACCCGTCTCTGAGCCATGGGCTTGTGCATACATAGCCTGGCCGGTCAATCAATCTGTAGTTTTGCTCCGGCCCCTTCTCCGGAGGACTTTCGCTGGAAGACCTTTATCTTCGAAATCAGATACACCATGTGGAGCCATGATAAACTTGCGCAGATTGATATTGGTCGTAGCTTCGTGAAGTTGAACCGTGCTATGGTGGGTACGGAGGTGGGGAGTACGGAGGGCGCGCAATGGGGAAAGGCTTTTGAGCATGCGGGCTTTAAGTGGCTAGCGTGATCGTGTTTTTGGTCAAACTGGTTGCCATGAATAGGGCAAAACCTTAATGGTCTTGCTGGTGGGCGCAGGGCTTTAATGAGATCCTTTGCTACTCAAACACCACGCCATCAAAATTGTCAAGACCAAGGCTATTATTGTGCAAGGGATAGACTCTGCTGCCCCTCGCTTTCCTGAAGCTCCCAACCCAATTTCAAAGCATAGGTCTCAGACATCAACCCTCCCGTAAACTTTCAAACGCCTCGTGTCCCTGCCTGCTCGCCATGAAAGATTCCAGGAATGGACATCTAGCAGGCGTTTAGAAAAAAACGGCTGACGCGAAGTCGTCCAGGGCCCCAACGCGGTCTCAGGGAGCTGCTTTGGTGCCTCCACTGGATAGTGCTTACAGGCTTGCCAAGGGATTGTAGCTGCACCCCCAGTACGTAACAGGAAGCCACTGTTGGGGGGGGGGCGTGTCCAAGAACAAATTGGATGGGATGTTCTAATGATTTTGTGAGCGTCTGAGAATATCCACGCCCTATTCTTCAGACTGTTCAGTGGCATGAGGGAGCGTGGGGTGTGCATGACAACTTTCCCAAGTGGTCAAATACCATGCGGCTGAGCAAGAGGTATGTAGGCTGGCTTTGCCCTAGCGCATTTCCGCTACGCCAGACCTACGAAGCTGTGTGGCTAGACGAGCGAATTGAAAACTGTCCGGAGGGGTTTGGACAGTGGCTCCCGTAGCCCAATGGTGAGAGTCGAAACCCGCACTCGAATCCTTGATACTCAACACTGCAGTAACAATGTCTTTACAGTACTATGCACTATCGCCATCTGTAGGAGGGACCCGTGTAACTTAAGTATCCCCAGTAATTAAGTAAAGTACCCGGCATAAAGTACTTTTTCGCAAATCTCCATACCCAAATTTACGACGAACCTTTCGACGGAAAGATTCGCGCATTCCAGTTCTTCGGAGCGCAATTGGAAGTCCCCTCAAAGCCCGAGCAATGCCAGTTAAGATTATTACTTAGCACTGTTATGCTTGACCCCTTGACCCCACGCCCGGCACCTCCAGGAGCAGGTAGTCCAGGTCCCCCTCCTGAACCTTCGTCTCACAAGAAGAACAAGCAGTGGAAGTGGGAACGACAGTCGCGCAGCCAAGCTACAACACCCGATGGCAGTGAAGGACTTTCCTGCATCACTCCAGGCTGATCCTGTCATCACGCCTTCGAAAGATGGCAGATCTCTCCGGACATGATTCAGCTACGGGGTTCTAAGCTCTCCAGCTACTCCAAAGCAAGTGCACTTGCAGGGGTGGTTCCTCAACTTGTCCCAGGGATACATAACTTACTCCGGACTGGCCAGAACGATTGCGCAGACCAAAGATGTGTGGAGTTTGTACAGATGCCACTTGCTGAAGTTTCCACAAGCATGGACGGGCCATGTCCAAAGCACGAGTACTGGTAGCACCAGGCTTCTTGAATGAAGGAGCTCCCAAAACAGGACCCCCGGAGTTGGGAAACTGTATTGAGCATTGCCAACCTGACACCGCTGCTTTCATCTGAAGACTGATGCAGGCTGGGGGCCACCTCCCAGCTGCATGTTGTCACCCGTCCAAGAGCAGTGACCGACACGCTGGAGGCACCAAACCTGAGGCGATGCGCAGAAGGGAACAAAACTAGCGGCATTACACAGCGAGGATCGAGGCCCTGACTTGAAGGTTTAGGGTTTAAGGGTTTAAGTTTAGAGTTTAGGATTTAGGGTTTAAGAGTTTAAGCTTATCCTTTGGGGTTTGGGTTTTAAGGTTTGGGGTTTCGTGTGTAGGGTTTAGGAAAGTACTATCAATAGGCTTGTCATGCGAGTTTATCAGGGCTTGGTATGCCTAATGGCTTCAAGTAGCCTGGCAGGGAGTATCATAGGATCACGGGGTTGCACCTCACTAACTTAAGTAAGCAATCTGTTTAACAAGTCTCATTTGAGGTGTTTCGCTCTTTCTCAGGCTTACACATCTTGGCTTCGTCAAGTCCAGAAAGTTTACAACGAAGGCTATCGTTGTAGTCTAAATTCCTGGTATCTCCCTTACTAAGCCCTATACTAGTCCCCTATATAACCCCTTTTAAGGAGTTTAGACTATAGCCCATGTAACCACGAATTGCTGGGCCCTTTAACAACGAGTTGGGAGGATTTGTGCAACAATTCTCAGGGTTTAGGGCTTACCTGCGCCCCAAAATCGGTAAGATAATAGCCCAATGGCTAAAAACAACCCAAAAAGCCATTATTTGACATACTATTATTGGGGTTGAGGTATGGCTTATGAATAATTCTGGGGCTTGGCGGTTAGAGCAAACAAGATATAATTTCCTCCAACCCTACCCACTAAACCTTTAGCCCTAAACCCTTAACCCAAAACCCTCAACCCTGAAGCTTTAACCCTAAAACCCTTAGAACTGGAACTCAACCTCGAGCCTCAGGATAAACCTACCTTTGGTTAGCTGGGATTGAAGGAATGGAAAAGAAAACTGAAACTACCATAATGGGTTAGGTGGGGACTACTATCGGGATCCATTCCTTCATTCCTAGCTAGACAAAGGTTATGTAAAAACACAAGAAGCTCTAAATCTGGACCTTGATGGATCACAGGCTCCTGTACTAGTCCCCATCTCGATACCCTCACCTTCAAAACAGGGGTACCTAGGAGTTGTCTAGGGTTTCCGTAAACCTCATTCGAGGTTGGGGGATGTTGAGGTGCAGTACAAGACCCTATCACTAGAGGATAGCAGGAAGCGCGTTGAGGAGTCGTGTGCGCTTAGTGCGCGGGGTTCAGGGTGCTGTTGTTGTTTTCCGTAAGACTCTGCTTATTTACCGATTGTTAGTATGGAATGGAGGAATGGACCGGACAATGGCAACTCCTACATTATCGGGTGGTATAAAGGAAGCGCCACGAGGTTCCTTCCTCCAATTCCCTACGAACACATCAGTAGTTTGGAGGATCCATCGTGTAGGTAAGCGATGGTGAAAGTCGCTAGGATCTCCAACTCCTAGGGTAGGACTTGTGTCGTTTTATGCAGGTTATAGGGTCTAGGGTTTAGGGTGCAGGGTTCTAGGGTAAAGACAGCAAAGTTTTGAAAAACAAAAACATGTTTAAACCCAGCCCTGTGAAGCCCAAAGATAACCTTCCCCAACTGTGCAGTCCCCCGCCCCCATCCCCAACGACAAGAGAACGGCACAGACAGCAGTCCCACCACTCCCCTACTTTGGACTACACCCCAGAAAAAAAAAGTATAGACTTTGCAGGTATGAGTTGTTATAATAAGAACCAAGGAACCAACCCTAAACCCTAAACCCAGTGTAGTACTCCAATATTAGGACTCCAACCACTCCTAAACTGCTTCACTCAGCCGTTTGTTTAGCAACACAGGAAAGAAAAAAGTTGAGGGTTTAGGGTTTAAGCGAGAGAACGCTACGCCCAATAGCCTGAACCCTCCAGCCCTGAAACCTCAAACCCTGAAACTGTAGACACTTGACTCTGAACCGTGAAGAGCTAAAGGCCTCATCCCCGAACTCCCAAACGGGCTTAGACCGCAGTTCCAGGCCGGTGTAGCCCTAAGGGCCTAAGGGTCCATGTACCCAATGATTGGGTACTTATGGTTTTGGTACGAGTTATTGTGGTTCAGGCTTTGGGTGAATACATGATTATTGGGCACTAGGACCCTCAAATTACTGTTTAGAATCTCAGTTGTCCTACCTAATGTTACACCCGAAGCTCTAAGCCCTAATATCACTTGTCCTACTTAATGTTACCCCAAACCCTAAACCCTAAACCCTAAACCGTAAACCCTAAACCCTAATATCACCTGTCCTACTTAATGTTACACTTGCACGTCCTTGAAAGAAGAGACCCACTTGAAAGCCCCACACCACTTCAAGGGATTTCAGGCCATGGTAGGGTTTAGGGTTTGGGGTTTGGGGTTTAGGGTTTAGGGTTTAGGGTTTGGGGTTTAGGGAACATCCACTTCACTTTGTAAATGGGGACTTGTCTGAATTAGGGGTTCCTTTTGGGGGTCCTTACAGGAAGGATTCTAATATTTGGGTATCTATATTTTGGGAAAGTACCAAATCATTCCACGGGACCTTTAGAACCGAGGGAGCCTTTAATCGGGGCTGTACGTTCCCTAAGGGTCCAAGGACCCAAATAATAGGGCTTTAGGACTATTATAATACTTGGGCCCAAAACCCTATTATTTGGGTCCCTGGACCCTTAGGGGTTCAATTTTCTGAGGATTCGGAGTATAAACGAAGGGGGGAATCTTAGGCTCTCGGTCCCAAACAGCCGGGCCCAGATCCTTTTAGCCTGGAACTCTACCCAGACCTCCACAACAATTTGGGCTCGGCAAGCAGGCATAATATCGTAGCCAAGACCTAAACCCTGAACCCCCACCACCGAAAAAGACACTTAGGCCCAAACTCAGGGCAAGAGAAGCAGATCCCGCACAACCTACGCCGCAAGCCCAATGCATGAGAAGTAGTGATACCGGTTTAGGGAATACGGTTTAGGGTTTTAAGATTCCTCAAAGAACCAAATGACCGCAACAAACAAGTCTATATCCCACACTCAAAAAGCTGTGGTCCCCAAACTCTCTGAATCCTACTACCTAAACACCTGAACCCTAACCCTCCCCACATCCTACAAACCTTGAGTATACCCGCCCTGCCCACTAAAAACCTCGAAGGCACGAGAAGTAGTCATACCAGATATAGAGGGGCTCGGACCGAAGTTCTGCAGTTGGCAGGCGCTTGGCGCTGGGTACCAGGGCCTGGCCGGGTTGTAATGCAAGGGCCTGAATGCATATAGTCCCCCTTAAGTAGGGATATGGAATTGCCCAGTTTAAGAATAAGATCCCCACACACCCCATAGTCTATCTACTTAAGGGGGACTATATATATTGTTTTTTTAGGCTTTGTAATAGGCTTTGTACAGTTCTTACACAGGGTTTAGGCCTGTTACCCCGGAAAAAGGGAATCAAATACATGGACAATGCCCTGGAAACTGAGTTCTTCTAGAGGATCTATAGAGAGATAACATAACGTAGAGGCCTAAAGAATTATCTTGATGGTGTGAGGAATCACAAGGTCAGGGGTTTAGGATTTAGGGTTATGTAAGTGTACCCTACACCGAAAAATTGTACAAGGGTTCTTGGACAACGATATTGGTAGTCATTTCGGCCCTACATAGCTTTCAAGCGCCCCCCCAAAACAAACTATTTGTGAATAGGCTGCCTTCTTCTGCAACAATCAGAAAAATTGGGAGATATGTCATCTGGGGTTTAGGATTTACGGATTTGGGGGTTAAGGAGTTGAGGGCTCGAAGTGTAGAGTGCAGGGTATATGAAGCGGCGTCAAAATTACTTGTTTGTT
>CAJNIZ010007998.1:309-15298 GCA_905231905.1 Symbiodinium pilosum
TAGACTATGGCTCATATATGTATATATCTTCATATAATTTTGTGTGTAAAAAGATGCCCTAAGGCAGCCTGTGAGTTTATGCTCCTCCTGCTACCAATCCTCTTCGGAAGCCGGATTCCAGTCCAGGACATTTCCTTCAAGACAGGCAAGGGCCATTTCAGGGTTTAGGGTTTAGGGTTCAAGACAGGCCAAAGGGTTGGGTTTTTGGAAGTCGACTTAAGCCTTGAATCTGAAACTGTGTCGCATTTGGGGGTCCATGTGGGAATCAGGACTTCGTTTGGGAGGCTCCTTCAAGAAAGCTTCAGATTACCACAGCCCCAAGGAAATCACAGAACCTGAAAAGGGACCCTTTGAAGAAGACAGTTACATTAGTCTTCCGCGGGCTCCTCTTCAGCCCAAAAACCCAAACCCTAACCCAGAGGGCTCCTGGTCAGGTTCCAGGCTCACTTGAGGGGAAAGTTATACGAATCAGATCAAGTCAGACACGAATCACGGCGGCGGATCAGCTAACACATCAAATCGCGCTAGTCAGCGGATCAGATCAGCCAGATCCGCGTGCAAAGCCGCACGAAGAAGATGCTTATCATAATATCGTAGTTTCCATGTTCTTCTCCATTATCCCTATATAACCCCAACAATATATCCCATATTCTATCTACTCAGGGGGGACTTTATAGAAAATCCTCATTGCTTATTGTCAGCTTTTACTGGCCCACGTCTTGCTATCCAATGGGGTCTGAAGCCACCAGACGGATGCAAAGATGCATACGCCATGCGGAGATCATACCTGGAGTGGCAGGTTTAGGGTTTAGGGTTTGGGGTTTAGGGTTTAGGGTTTAGGGTTGGCAGCCTTACGCAGGTGTGCTTTCAGGAACGCGGGTCTTGAAAACGGAGCTGGACGTAACCAGTGTGGAGTAAACTTACTAGTGGTTAGCACTGAACAGGGGAATATGCTGTATAGGGGTTATACAGTATGGGGAACATGTTCCCTTAACCCTAAATCCTATTCCCCACACATCACCAGTAAGTAAAGGCTTTTGGTCGCAAGGTTAGGTGCATCCTTCCCGCGCCTCAGGAGGCGTCAGCCATCACCACTGAACCTACCCACTGGCTAACATGAGCTATAGTCTAAGCTCCTTAAAGGGGGTTATATAGGGTTTAGGGTTTAGAATCTAAACTCCTTCAACGGGGTTATCGGTGGTGAAAAAGGGGAGTATTACAGGGCTTATCAAGGGGGATGCTAGGAGTCTAGACTATGGCTAACATAATTACCACAGACGTGTCCGCAAGAGCAAGAGGAGAGTCCAGTGATGAAATGACGATTACGTAACAAGAACGTAAATCTCCTTCAACCCCGCTGAAACTTTCCGGAAATCCCGAGTCTTTTATAGAAGATTCAAGTCCTCAGTTGCCAGGGCATGGAGTTCTGGTGACCACGGCTAGCGTGCACCTGGCTCTTTGGACTGACCTAGGCTAAGGGCCTACCTGTATCCCAAGTAACTACAGTTTTATGGATTATGCCTCTTAGGTAGCGGGGAATTGCTACTAGGCTGTAGGTAGTTGGGGTTACAGGTAAGGTTTCGGTTTTGGGACTTAGGGCTTAGGGGGGCTTAGGTACTTGAAAACATCCATAGCAATGGTTTTTTGCCTCAAAGCAAGGGTACACAGGCTATGTGCCAGCAAAAGTACAACTTGACAACCCAAACCCGGAGCCTTGTGCGCAGCCTGAGGTACGTCCACGCGCGGGTCCGACACCAGTGCCTCTGCATCAAACTGAGAAACCCCCTCGCCCATGATATGTCATTCCCGACTGTCAATTTTCCTCACTATGGGGTTTTATATGAGCTACTCAGCTACTCGCACTATTAGTTGTACCAAGGGATCATTGACAGTGGACACAGGGGCCCATAGGTGATTTTGTATAGTCCCTAACATATTCCCTAAGCGGAACCCGAACCATGTCCAGTACTTATGTAGGCATATTGACAGTAGCCTGTATGATAATTCATGGAGCACAGTTAATGACAAGGGCGATGTTTTGTGATGGGGAAGACAGCAGTGTTTGCCACCAAGGGGTTCAAAAGGATTCCGAAACCCTGAGCCCTTGGTCTGCGGAGATTATCTATGGCTTACCCTGCGGGTCCAAGGATCCAAACAATGGGGCTTTAGGTCCCAAATACCATCTATGTTATAGTAATAGGGCACTGAACCCTATTTTTGAGGTCCTTGGACCCTTAGGGTTAGGGTGTAGGTTTGAGGAGCCGTGGATGAATCGACAGCGCCGGTGTCCGATAGTTCAAGTGCTGCCGACCCCGCTTCAAGATACCCCGACGGGGCTGACAATGCCTACATAGGTTTGGAAGTGGGTCAAAGATAGGTGGTACCCTTGGGAGCTGATCTATAATCAGTTAATTATCCAGAGAACTGGGAGATCTAGACCTCTGGGCCTTGAAGCCTCAAACTCTCAACCCTCCCTCCCAATGTCTTGCGTCACTGCTCGAGAACTATCCAGCCAGGATAGCCGAACCCTGGCTAACAATTTGAGCACAAACCTGGGCTGGAAAGCACAATCAATGGTCGACAAGGTAGACATGTCCCCCCCGCACTCTTGAACACTCCACGTACTCCCCTGAACCCCTGAACGCTAAAAACCAAACCCTACGCAATGAGGTCTTGTTCGAGGGCACCGGGGTACCGTGGCTGGACCGCCGAGAAAAAGAGCCGCCCAAGTTCACCGTGAAGGCTACTGGGTCTACTTGGAGGGTCATGGCCGAACTTAGTAAGTAGGTTCATAATGGTAATAATGGAAAAGAAAATGGAAACTACTATATCATTTAGGGTTTAGGGTTTAGGGTCATGGCCGAACTTAGTAAGTAGGTTAAGAATGGGGATACTTGGGATAATTATATGGCTTCTAGGGGTTATTAGCCTAGTTACTAAGTCCCCTTGACCCCCCAAGTAGGGTCTAGGGTTAACATGAGGTTTAAGTTTTTCAAGGCCGTAAGCAGATAGAGAGATGCAGGGAGCAGATGTGGGGTTTTCGCAGACTAGGGGCACTTTTGGGGGATTCCCTAAAACAAGGACTGTAATAAGATTGGGGTCCCCTCATTTAGGGAAACCACCATGTATATATATATATACAACTTTGTTTGTGATTTTCAGTTTGGTTCTACCTACTTGAGGAAGCCTGCAGCATTTAGAGTTTGGTGTTCTGGGCAATAGAGAAAGTTATGCGCGGACGGCACTGCTTTCTGTGGCTTTCAAACGTGTGCTTTGGTATTAGCACTGTCAATACTTCTTGTAATGCCATTCTGATTCTACCTGCATTGTTCTCGCTGTAGTTGGGTAGTTCGTCATTTTTTACAAGTGACATGTTGTCGAGAGAACACAATGTCACGGATTCCGGCAAAAAGTTGGCATTTCAAAGATAACATGGGATTGCAGGACCCTTTATGTGCCCCAACCCACAATACTCCGCCTTCGACGTAAACCTTGATGATCGTTATTCATTACGGGAACCACCCCCCAACATAGACCCTCATAGCGTTTATTGTTCAAGCTCTAGACGGCCGCAATGTGAATCTAACTCTCTCCCCCCAATATCGCGTAGCATTTGGGGTCGATGACCTCAAACCCTAAACCCTAAACCCTAGACCCTGACCGTTTCAAGGATGGTCCATGCCTGCGGCAAACAACACTAGAGAGCCTTCACTAACAGCTTTATCTGCAAGTTTCGTGTAATACTATCCCACTCGAAAGGGAAAATATCGGATTGTCTAGGTCTATATGTGGTATTATACCACAAGTATATCTGTACCTATACCCCAATTATAAGCCCCCAAGTCCCCCTGATATGGTTATAGCTCGCTTAGTTATACCAGCTATCATTGGGCTATATGGGCCATAGTCTAAACTCCCCAAAGCGGGATATATAGGGATCATATAGGGCAGTTGTTATACTAGGAGTTCAGACTATGGCTCATATTGGGTTATAACCACCCTCAAACTCCAAGTGCCCGCAAGCCTTGCTGGTGATTGCTAGGGAACGAAGGAATGGCATACAGCATTGCAGCATCTATATGAGCTATAGTCTAAACTCCTACTATTCCTTGTAATAGTCCTTATAAGAGTCACCTATATATAGTCGCCTTTATAACCCCGTATAAGGAGTTTAGACTATGGCTCATTTAAGGATTAACAGTAAGGTGGATCCATTGCTCCCGTCCTTACTTACAGAGACAAGCCCCTGGAGCCTCGCGGGTTAAAGTATGCTTTTGGGGTACGGCGAATGGAGGAAAACTTTGCGCAGCCCCATGCGCGGTATGTCCTATGATTACATGATGTTCCTCCTGTCATTCGCATTGGCACAAATTTTCTGCTACCCTGCGTAGAATGAGACTTGCCAACCCCAGCTTTCATTGCCTGACTAGATGCCGCTTTATGAGCTCGCCTCCTGAACCATAAGCTGAGACGAGAGGTTTTGGAGCCATACTTGCTGCAGCTTTGTGACAAGGAGCACTGCTGAAGTAGTCCCAAGCTGGGACTAGGTAGGGATTTTTTGACATTTTCTGGGGTCCCGGTCTCAAGTTAATGAAGACACCTGCTTTTACCGCACTGGGACAACATTGGCCGCTCCGCTTTGCAGAGCTGCAGGACTGTAAGGGTGGGCTCAGCAGTCTTCTAGACCCGATACTCATTTTTCAGCTGGTGCAGATATGGGGGTTTCCCTAAATTAGGGATACCTTTTTTAGGGTCCCCCATAATAAGGACTATAGTATATTGAGGTCTATATTTGGGGTCCCCTGATTTTGGGAAACTACCATCTAAGTTCATAGGGACATTTGTGTATGTATGTAGATGTATTTGTTGGAAGTTGGACAGAGGTTGAAGACATCTAAAAGTTTAATGCGTGCGCTTCCTACTGTTCTCAGTGTACAGGAGGCACTGAGGCTGAAGCTTGTTCACCCTAAACCCTATTTCGGGTGTAAAGTTGAGCCCTAAACCCTAAACCCTAAACCCTAAATCCTGTTTACGGTACCCTTAATCCTAGCTCCCAACTCTTAAAGCCTCAACTCTAAGACCAAGAGCTACATTTTGCAGCATCTGCTGGGTGCCAGAGCGAAACATTTTGGACCAAGGAACCCAAGCCTTGACCTGAAGCGCTCAAGCGTTGAAATAGGAGTATAGTCCCCCCCCTTTAAGTAGGTAGAATATGGCTTTGGGTATATTATAATAATGAGATCCCCATATACCCCAATATTCTATCTACTTAAGGGGGACTACAGGGTTTGGACACCAAAGTACCCGCTGGGGCCCAACATACTGTTGCTACTCAGAGTCCTTCATGACCAGTATATAACAATACCGCCATTCACGGAATTGGCTATTCCAAGATCTTTGTCATCAGGGAGTCGAGCGAGAGGGCAATGATCCCAAGTTAGAGTCTTTGGACCCAAGGCTTAATCTCATATAGGCCCCAAGTTCTATGCCCTAGTTAACACTGATAATGTATGAAGGTTAGATCCCAAATTTCACACCCCAGATCCCAAATTTTAGGCTTGAAGTGATACTCGGCAGACCCTGCAGCCAACAGTCGCAGGAGGGAAATGCATTCCAGGATGTCACGGAGACCCTTGGACAATCTAGAGTCCAGATGGCCCCAGCCTTCACACGGGCTATAGGCGTATTTCTGAAGCAACAAGGAGCTCCCTGTACGTGCCATTAGATACTGTGACGTTCTTGTCATATGTCCTCCTCAAAAGGGACTTCCCCAATTTTCTGGAAATCCAAATATCTAGAGTACATAATAGCGTGTAGCAGTAGAGGCCCAGAAGGAGCCTATATCTTCAGTGACAGTGACAGAACAGCGGAGTTGAAGTGTGGTTTCGGGCTCCGGGCTTATGGAATTGGGATTAGGGTCTGGGGTTCAGGATTTAAGCTCAAACCCTAAACCCTAAACCCTAGGGCTTTGTTATTCTGATGTTGGAGCCTATCAGGGTAGGTCACATACACCCTAAGGACAGACTACATGTATTGCACAGAAACATCCTGTAGATAGCCACACGGTTTAGGGTTTAGGGTTTAGGGGGAGTTCTTGCACTACCTCATGGACCCTGTTATCTGAGGATTACAACACTTGGGGGATCCTAAGTTCCTAAGTGGTGCAACATCCCCTAGAACCTTGCATAGTAGCTTCCATTTTCTTTTCCATTGTCCCACCATATCCCCAACATATCCCCAAAATATCCCCTGTACCCCCCCTATACCCATAAGTGGTTCAAAATCTCCTGTATCCACCGTATGTACTCCATCCAATGTAGCTATGGTATCGGTGCTGCATGTCAGGTGGGCAAATGTCGGGCAGGGCTTATGAAATTGAGAGGGCTGTGAAAATCGTGGCGTCCATGATTCGTGAGTTCTATAAATCCCGAGCGCACAGCGCAGAACCTGCGGCGATGACATGTCAGCGCAAAGTCACTAGTTACGTCGTTGCTGTAGAGATGCAAGGGCGATCTGTCTGCTGGCGGTGGTATCTGTTTTTCTGAGCCCCGTAAATCTTTATGTTTGACCAACCTTTTGTTTTCTTTGTGCGTTTTGAGCTGCGTTGTATGCATGAAACTTACAAAGAGCGCATGTTCTGGCACCCTGCTGTTGCATGCCAAATCTGGCTGCACCTAAGGGCACGAAAAAAAAATGACCCATAGGAAAAGTCATGTGTATCAGATTGAGGCTTCCATTTTCGATTAGGCTGCATTTGCTCAGTCTTTGTTCCAAGTAGGAAAGCATCACGTCTCTCGAGCATCAACAAGAGTGTCTAGACAGAAGCCTGCTGCAAAAGTGGATTTCTTGTAGAGCCTTGTCTGCACCCTGTCTACTTCTGCTGCAACCCCTAAAGGCTAAACCCTAAACTGGAGGTACAGCAGAACTTAGCTTTGGTAAATTTCTACAGAGCTCCCTAAAAGGATTGCTTCCTGCGTATGCTTGTTTATATTTTTAGGTATGTATGCGGTGTTTTGTCAAAGGAAGAATATAAGGACCAAGAATTCAATCAGTTCCTTTCATAACCGTTTCTTACCTCCGCGAAGATGTTAAAGGACTTTCTTGAAAGCTAAGAACTTGCCTCTAAATCCTTTTGCTACCAAGAAGGCTTTGTTAACCCTATCCCGCAGTATTGGTGCCGCATGAGACAGAGAGAGAGACAGAGAGAGTCAATAATGTCTGACAAGAAGAAGAAGAAGTCAATGGTGTCCTAATTTGAGGGTTTGGGGTATTCAAACCATTCAAACCCTCTTATCTAAAAGATCGTCGTATGCTTTCCTTGTAATCCTTGTATAAGCCTTGGTACTAGTACGAATTACCCCTTCTTCTTACCTTAGCTGTTGAAAGGACCTCTTGCGGATGGCTTTGGTTCCCCCAGCGTTCGGCGGCACTCTCCACAGGAACCCCTTGCCTGATTAAGATAGGAGGTTCTTGGAATTCAAGAGTCCCTATTCAGGGTTTAGGGTTTAGGTTTTAAGTTTCAAGAATTAGGTTTCGGGTTGAAGTATCAGCGTGCAGAACTTCTGGTTCAAGTTTGGGTTCGGATCTTTTGGGGCTACAGTAAGGGCAGAACAGTTGGGACATGCAAGCAGCATGATCAATGCTAATGCTCCCCCCCTCTTTCGTGATTTCGGGTCGGGCGATACTGATCTTCCAGCTGTCCGGCTTCCTCTGTGCTTTTGTCATCATGTGCAACCTGTGAAGAGACAGTAAGGCTAAGAAGATTTCCCTGAACCCTACACCCCTAGACCCGAAACCCTAAAGCGGGGTCGTGCATCTCACCCATGAACCGGTTCATATACGGAGCAAAAGACATTTTTTTCGTCAGGGTAAGTAGCCTAAAACCTGTAATTAAACAACCAACACCATGATGGAAACCAGACGATGATGCTAAGCACGGGCACCTTAAGTGGGGTGAGGATTGTTTGGGGAAGCATGTTGAAATGCTGTTGAGGTCTGCAAGCAGACCACTGTAGGTCATTGACGCCACCTTGAAGCATGGTGAACAAACGCAATTAGCATTGAAGTCCAACAGGAACTTTGCAGACTGCTGTCTTGCACGGTGCCCATATTTGGTTTCCAATTACTTTGGAGGTCAGGTTGGAGGAGGGTAGCCCTATAAACCTAGCAAACTAGACGAGGCTCCAAAGCAAACCTTACCCTTTCAACCCTATATAAACCCTAGCAAATAATAGGCGTGTGGCTGATATCCACATCTGCGGCCTTCCTCTTGGCCTTCGCCCTCTTTGTGGCCACAGCAGGTCCTGTGGAGATGGTTTTGCAGGGTCGGGGGCTTCATTCCGATTGAGGGATCAGGTTAGGGCTCAGGGGGGGTTTAGGGTTTAGGGTTTAGGGTTTAGGACTCTGGTGATATGTTTGGGATGTCTAGGGAGAAACACACATCTAGATTGTTGGGAGTAGGTAGATTCTCCTCAGTCGTTAGAAAAAACAGGCCATGAAAAGCCCATACGATCTGGATGCTCTTGGCTCTTTCGATGGCATCAAGGTAGAATCGAGAATATAGCCCCCACTGTTTCCGATCGAATGTCTTAGGTCAGCCCATCAAAGGCTGCGATTTAACCCGGGAAAGCTGTACAGTGGCCCAGAATATGGATCTTCGGTGTTGAGTTGTTTGTGCTGAGTTGTTTAAACTTATGCTTTTCCACAACACAGGAATGCAGAGGAGGTGCTACGTCTCATAATGTGTACTATAGTCTAAGCTCCTTAAAGGGGTTATATGGGGGATAATATGAGAGAGTATTTTAGTGGTTATTCCGGGGAATACTAGGAGTTTAGACTGCAGCTTATGTTGCGCTGTGGTGTCTGAACTTCCCCCTTGTACCACAAGATCCACGGCAGATGCCAGCAGGCTGGGATCCTCCACCCCCTCCCTCATCGGAAGATTTGGGAACTGTCCCCGGGGCCATGTTCACCCAAACAAACATTGACGTGAACGCGAAAACAAACGCTACAAATGACGGCCTTAAAAACCCTAAACCCTAAACCCCTAAACCTTAAACCCCAGACCCTAAAACCCTAAAACAGAATGTTTAAAAGATCCAGAGATTCCTTGTTAATGTGGCGAGTGTCCAATGTACGTGAGTGAGCAACACACAGCTCCGGAGAGAGCAAGGCTTGCTAGAGCAGCACGCATGACAGCCCATAGCTGCACACGGATTGCCATATACTAAATCTTCGAGCCACATGAAGTTTTTAAATTTAGGCGTTTTTTGGGCGCTCCCTAAGATCAGAATTTTCAGAATGATGTGCCTTTCTTGGGGCGCCCCTGCGATAAGGATTAAAGTGTGATAGGGGTCTATATTGGGGCTAAGCCTTGAGCCCACACCTGGAACCCAGGCCCGAAACTGGGTTTAGGGTTCAGGGTTTAGGGCTTAGGGTCCAGGGTTTAGGGCTTAGGGTTCAGGGTTTAGGGCTTAGGGTTCAGGGTTTAGGGTTCAGGGTTTAGGGCTTAGGGCCTGAACCCTAAGCCCTGGGTAAGCCTGAGCCATCCGTAGTGGCCAGTTCATATGAGCCCTCAGGTGCAGGCGAGTTGCACTTCCTCCTCGTTTGGCCGTTCCTTTCAGAATGATTAGGTTCCTGCCCCTCGCGATTACCCACTGTTTACAAAATGGTAATAAATCAGGATGCCCCCCCCCCCACACCTCAGAGAATAAACATTCGCCCCAAAAGGACGGTACGATTACATATTAGGGGATTTTTTATCATTGGGGTGTGGGGTATTAGCTCTTTACAGGATGGTCCCTGAACCCCAAACCCCAAGCCTCTACCAGCAAAAGGCCGATGCACATGCCTCCTATGAGGTAGGCCCTGCAGCATCATGACTCATCATGAGATCATAGCCCTGTTCAACGTCCCATGGAAAGCTGGCCTAAAGAAGGCTTACTTTTCCCAAGCAGAGGGTGCATCCCTTCTACATATATACTAGGTTCCATTTTGTTTTCCATTACCCTTATTTATACTAAATAGTTTCCAATTTCCATTATCCCTATACAGCCCAGATAGACTATACATGGTAGGTTTCATGAGCTGGCGCCTTGCGCCCAGGCTCATTGATACCTTGTGTTCACAAACCTTTAGGAGCTGGCAGGTCGCACCCTAAACCCTAAATGAGGCAGAGTCTAAAATCCTTAAAGGGGATTGTAGGGGATTCTATAGGGGAGTATAATCAGGCTTATATTAACGGGGGACGCTAGGAGTTGAGACTTAGCTCAAATGCCGCTACATGCAGTTACCTCCCTAAGCAGCGCGGTATGGAGTTGATGTGTTATGTATACCCATCGAGCCGAATTCTACAGCCTTATGTCGCTCTGGATTCTTGCGGCTCTCCTGAGCCCTAGGAACATACAGTTCAAGCGCATAGCTATTGATTCTTAAGTTTAGGGTTTAGGGTGACATGGCTTTCTAGGACCATGATGCCTGGAGGGTCCCTAACCCTAATCCCGCCACCACCTCGCCCCAGAAATGCTTCCCAGGTTCATGATGCTTGGAGGTCTCTCCGCATGGCTGCTGGCGATGTATAGAGGGCGCTGGGCTGCGAACTACACTTTGTTGCCAGGCCACTGTTAAGAGAACTTTTTAGGCTTTAGGCTTTTAGATCTAGACCGTGCCAACCTGTCGCAAGAGATGTGAGTCCGACTTGTTCAGTGTTGCTCTCGATTGATTGATCCACGCAGCTTCGAAGGCTCTGCTATCTTCAGGGAGTTGTTTACAACACCAATGAGCTAAGCCATCGCGGACCCCGATTACAAACCGCAGATATCACGAGTGAAAGCTTCTTGAATGATATAGGTAATCCTTAAGGTGAACCTATTATCTTTTCATATCTTGCACACCAAGTACCCCGGCTGTGATAACTTCAAAGCCCTATCTCACACACCCTATAGTCCCCCTTGAGTAGATAGGATATGGGGTATATGGGATCTTATTATAATCTACCCAAGGCCATATTCTATCTACTTAGGGGGGACTATAGACCTTTGTCCTGACACCCTAATGGGCAACCCCTCTGCACACCAATCCCTGAACCGGGGTCGCTAAAAGATCCTAGACCCTGAGCCAATCAACAGCAAGTAGCCCCCTAATTTGTAGGTTTAAGCCAGAAAGGTCTAGGTAACTCAGTTCTGGGTAAGGCATGGGTTCAAAAAGACGGAAAGCCCAAATCGACCACCAACGCTGAGCCCCAAAGCCTCAACATTAACTGCTAACTCAAATAAGGGTTGAGGGTTCTAGGGCGTTTAGGGTAGGGTTTAGGGTTTAGGGGGTTGAGTCAATGGCTCAGGCTTGCGAAGGCGCAGGGCAAGTTTCAGCGCCAGCTCCAGCGTCAGAACCCGAAGCCGACACGCACAGACACCTGGCAGCCAAGATGTTCTTAAGGGACATGGCGTGGGTTCATAGAGGAAAGGTCAATATGGAAGCTTCCATTTTCTTTTCCTTTATACCCACATAAGCAGTATATAGCCCTATATAACTCTTTTAAACCTATTA
Organism: Symbiodinium pilosum; assembly: GCA_905231905.1. Classification (NCBI taxonomy): domain Eukaryota; class Dinophyceae; order Suessiales; family Symbiodiniaceae; genus Symbiodinium; species Symbiodinium pilosum. The sequence goes on from CAJNIZ010007998.1 coordinate 11,854, forward strand.
AGCCCTAAAGTATATATAGCCCTCTATATAGACACTACGTCCTCGGCTCGGCCGATTTGTCTCATAAGGTCTTGATACGTGCCAAGCAGACATTACGTTCAGCGTTTAGGGTCTAAGGTTAACTTGTTTCTGCCCTTTGGACTTCCAACATACTACTCCCCTATATATTCCCTTATATAACCCTCCTTTAAGGAGTTTAGACCCTAAACCCTAAACCCTTAACTTGTTTCTGCCCTTTGGAATTCCTACATAGGTCTAGAGACTAGCTGGCAGAGCTCTCTTCTTTCTTGATTACTCCCTCCTTGCCAAGAACCCCTTACGTCCCAGGCCCTATAAGCTAAACTCTAGGCGGCGAACCCTAATGGCCTAAACCTGGAGCTCCATCTTCAAAACTTCCTAGAATCCGAATCTGCAGGAGAGGGGGCCCGACAGGGCTATCAGCTTGGGTCAACTCTGCGATCTCCGGGATGCCTTCCAGGCACTTCTCCAGGACCGAAACATGTACTATGCGTCTTGGTTCATCAGGGGGTTAGGGCTTTGAGGTGTCTGGCAGGTCTAAGCGGGATTCGGGTAGTCCATGTAGGGATTCAAGACATTTGGGGTGTGGGGTGACAAGTTTTGTAGTCCTTACAAGAGATTGTGCCAGAGAATTCTAGGGACCCTCGTCTCCTTGTTCAACATAGCCCTGGGCCTCGCCTTTTACCTTTGGGGTGCACGCATTGGCACCAGCTTGATTTGTATTTGCATCCAAAGATTCACGTGGGTGGTTGTCAAAATTATGTTCCCTTTTTGGATCCCTATTATAACACGGCACCTAATATTTGGGGTACCCAAAAAAGGGACCATATTGTTGACAACCACCCACGTAATCCCCATGGTAGTCGCCTGCCGGCCCCGTACACCTTCCGGAGCGCATCTCACGCCCCTGCTCTCTCTTCTGCAGATGAGCATTTCCGAACATGTGGATCCACTTTCTGTATCCCCGAAGCTACACTCCCGATTGTAGACAGACTCCAAAAACACCAATTTGTTTGGAAGCCTGCATGAACCCCATATATATATATACATACACAACATACATATGTTTATCCATATTTGTATGTGTGTGTAGGTCCGTAAGACCACAGCTATCCTCAGAAGAGTTCCTCGGGTGGCTGAGGTCTGCCACAATCTCGTGACACCACTCACTCGGGCTGCCAAGCTATCCTACGCTGAAGTGGTCGGTCCCGACAAGGTGGTCCAAATTTGTGTAGAGATTCGCTAGTTTCCCATAATAAGGGGACCCCAATATAGGCCCCCGAATACTATAGTCCTTATTATAGGAACCCCCCAAGAAAGGTACCCATAATTTTGGGAAACCCCCCATTTTGTGTTGTCGAGAAATGGAGAAGATATAGAGTTTGCAGCTCTGCCGTTTACCCCTTGGGTGCGCCCATGGGCTTGGGGAACCACGTTGCAGGATGCGAAGAGGAGCTTGGATATGTTTAGGGTTTAGGGTTTTTGCCTGCGCCAATGTTTCCACCACAAGGAATTCATTCGGTGCTTAAAATTTCTCATCAAACTCATCGTTTCTCAGAATGGTTCTCAATCAAGTATCAACACGGGTGACAAATACAGAATTCTGGACGCCCAGGATTTGCCGCAAAAAGGGTTCTCCTTACTGTTCGAACTTTTTGCAAGCGCCAACATCCAATGCTGGGAGGTTATGGTTGCAAGCCCCGCTGTGGAAATGTTTCCAGAATTGTGTCATCGCATTACAGTGCCTCGCGTATCTACACTATGGAAATGAAACAGGGAAACCTCCCTTCCTCTGTAAGTACAGGTGGAGTACTTCGTGAGCCACTACTGGGGCACACCCTTCCGTGACTACATAGCCAGCATGTGGAAACATGCAGAGTCCGTCGTCGCGCATGAGGTGGGTGTTTTTCAAGATATGGCCTGCGCAATCCCCATAATCAGGGATGCCCCAGAATTGTAGTGCCCATATATGGATAAGTCTTTTCAGGGGAGAAGTGGAACTGGATCTTAATTACCTAATTAAGTATGAATTCTATTTTGAAAGTTCTCGTATCCCTTCATAGACGCGCCAGGCCCGGATCCCTAAACCCCAAACCCTACAGAGTGAGACCCCAAACTGTATATGCTGAATCCTAAACCCTGGATCCCACAGTAAACACCCAAACTGTAAACATTAAGCCCTGAACCCCAACCCCTAAACCCAAAATCCCTAACCCCTAAACCCTCCAGAGCGTTGAAAATTTCCCAGGTGCAGCCAGGCCTCGAAATCACCAGAAAGAGGCAAAGAGTGTTTCAACATCTCTTCTGCGGGGTCCCTCATGTTTAGGGTCTAGGGGTTTAGGGTTTTTAGGGCTTACAGTTCCTGTGTTAAGATATAAACAGGACACTTGTACAACTAGCAAATTACCTCCGCTTTTTTGTAGTCTTTCCCCTTCTGTTACTGTATACAGTATACAGTATGCGATTCGTGATTCTACTTGTTCAGTCTCGCTTGAAGCCATTATCTTCTGTAGTAGGTTCCTCGCTTGCAGGGAACATACTATGCTACAAGGGTTACTTCGAGGAACAGGGGGACGTAGTAACTAGGTGAATAAGCCTTATACGTCATATAAGAAATCCAATTATCCCATTATTAACCTACTTACTAAGTCCCCGAGACCATCTCGATAGGGAACAGCAACCCATTATCCAAGTAATAGTGCTGTAGCGGCCAGGTATTGGATCTGCACATTCAGCAACAACCAGTGGGAGGTTCAGGACGAGCTGGGTGCTGGACAGGGTTGGCAGAATTCCTCCTTCTACCTGGCGCTCCGCAGCCCCACGACGAAGGGGACAACCATGTGCCCTGATGAGTTCGTAGAGGGTCGAGGGTCTAAGACGTTTGCTTCCTTTCCGCCATGCGAAGGCCCATCCAGGAATATCCATTTCTGATTTTCAGACCCTTTCAAAAGGGATGGGCTCAAACTCTGTGATGGAAGTACACGGGGAATACAAGGCATTTTGGGAGGTGTGACGGATTGTAGGTGCCCTGTGATGTGGCTCCATTGCCCGTATTTTCTCCAAAGAGGCTGTTGTAGATTTTGCAATGTTGCATGGTTTGGTGCCCCGGGACTGGGATTGTTATGCTGTTGTCGGGCCTAAGCCCTGAAACCCCAAAACCAAAAACAACCCTAAAGACCGGGGTATGTTGGGCATAAAGGAATATCCTATATAGGGATTGCATAGGTACTAAACTTGAACTCTCTCTATGTATATATATATATATACTCGCCCTTATTTTATTATGCCCTACAAACCACGAGTAAGTAAAGACCCCAAGGAGCCTTGGGTCAGTAGCTCACAAGCGAGGCTTCTTGACGAGGCCGCCAAGCCACTCCAACGGTCGTGGTGCCTGCTCCTCTGCGGTTTATAGGGGTTTAGGGTTTAG
>CAJNIZ010007999.1:2653-15297 GCA_905231905.1 Symbiodinium pilosum
TCTAGGGTTTTATTGTGTATGTATTAGGCATATGACTGTATCCATATACCTAACTTAAATACCTGTATATCTATAATTACATGTTCCTACAGTGGGAAGCCCCGCCAGCCGAGGCGGGCGCGCGCTAGCATTTACAATTATAAGGTTCATAGGGTTTAGGGTTTTGGGGGTCGAAGCCTCAATGATGGAGAATCAAATGGAAACGAACATGCGAAATTTACTGGAAATTGGTGGTTAACTAACCAATTTAGAAGGGTATATAGGGGTATATAAAGGTCTGAAGGGGTTAAAGGGGTATACAGGGATTATGGTATAGACTCATGCAGATAAGGTTTTGTGTTGCAGGCGAATTAGTTTCAGGCTGACGTAATAGGGTTTATAAATGAGCTTCGCGGGCTGTCGAGTTCATATATTGGTTCTTCAGCGCTTAATAGGGTTCAAAATTTTAGAGTTTCAGGGTTTGGAGAATAGAAGAGAATAAAAACTACTCTGTTAGAAAACGATATCGGGGTTCCAGCTTTACCTGAGCCCGAAAAGCGCAAGAAAGAAAACATTGGTCTTTTGGTCTAACCCTAAACCCTAAACCCACTGTATTGGTGCATTTTGGGTCATCTTTAGGGCTCGAAGGCTTTAGGAGTTAGCGTTTCTGCGCTCAGGGTCCAGGATTTAAGGTTCCAACTTTTGATGTTTAGGGTTTAACAGCGGCCCAGTGAACCCTGAAACTTAGGGTCTAAGGTTTAGGGTAGCTGCTAATGCCATGATGGATCCTTGGGGTTTAGGGTTTACTTACTGGTTCTTAGTAAGGAATAGGGGAAAATTCTATAGGGAGTATATAGCGGTTATATCCCAATATTCCTTACTTAGGACCAGTAAGGTGATGGACCCTGAGGGTTTGGGATTTGAGGTGATAACAGTCCAATACAAACCCCATCAGAAAAGCGGTTACCCATTCTCCCTTTCCCAGGCTAGCCATGCCGCACTGGGGAGTGGGTGTAGGGTTTAGGGTTTGGAGTTCCTGCAATTAGGGCTTAGGATTTAGGATCTGGGTGGAGTGGACATGCTTTAAACTACTGTAGGAGCAGGGGGTCAAACCAAAACCCTGAAGCCTATTGGCCGATACATGGTAGTTTCCCCAAATATAGCCTTCATTACGGGGCCCCAATAAGGTACCCCTAACTTTGGCAAACCCTAATCCCTAAACCCTAAACCCTATATATCCCTATAGAACCCCTATATAACCCCTATTAACCTCTTTAAAGGGCAAACCTCCCACATGATTTCCACCCAAATAGGGACCCTGGTCGAGGGCCCCTGGGCTGTCTGAAGGGAATCAGGGACCAAGGAATGTTGGTAATAATCAAGGTATTTAGGGTTTGGGGTTTAGGGCTTAAGGTTTAGGATTTAGGGTTTATAAGTTTAGATCCCAAAAACGCCCCGCAAGCCCCGTTTCCCTTTTTCATGTTGTTTGCAGTTGATGCTGCACTATCCCTAGAAAACCCCAATCACTAAATGCGAAGCAGTAAACCCAAACTCCTAAACCCCAAAAGACCCTAAACCCTCAGCCCTAAATCCTAAATCCTAGACCCTAAATCCTAAGCCCTTAAAACCCTAAATCCTAAACCCTTAAACTCTAAATCCTAAACCCTTAAACCCTAAATCCTAAACCCTTAAACCCTCAATCCTAAACCTTTAAAACCTAAGCACCCCTAAAAATCAAACAACAAGCCTTCAAAACTCAGATCTAGCCAGCGCAGTTTGGAGAGTTTTGGCAACTCGCCGGCTAGAGCCTGGCAAAATTAGGATTCAGAGTTTAGGGTGTATAGGGTTTCTTGGGTTTAGTGTTTAGGGTTTCTTGGGTTTAGTGTTAAGGGTTTAGGGTTCAGGGTTCAGGGCAAACAGTTTCGGAGGATTTTGAGATTAAAATGTGTAGAGGTTAGGGGTTTGGGATTTCAAGGTTTGGGGCATATAGAACTAAGGCTGCAGATTTGTGATGTAGGGTTCAGGGTTTAGGGGTTGGAGTTTGGGATTGAAAGATTGGGATTCAAGGTTAGGAGTTTAGAGTTTGGGGTTTAGGGCTTAGTATGCCAAATTGATTGGTTTTGGACTTCATGAAGTTCCTTGGGCCCTGAACCCTGAATCCAAAACCTTGAACCCTAGACCCTTGACCCCAAACTCCGAGCCCAAAGCCTCACAACCCTAAACCCTAAACTCTAGACCCTGCGCCTTAAACCCTAAACCCCTGAATCCTAAAACCCCAAACTCTAAACCCTGCACCTTAAACCCCTAAACCCTAAACCCCTAAACCCTAAGCCTTAATCCCTACATCCAGACTTGGCAGCAGCTCGCAGGCTTGTGCAGACTCGTTTCTTGAAAACATGAATGGCCGGGATCTGTTGGGGGAGGGGGAGTAACGGGGGTGGTGCCATAGAATCCCATGGCCAGAGGCCTAAACTCCATAGGCCCAAGCGAGACCTAAACCTTGACCTTGGCCCCCTCGAGCCCTAAACCCGCAAGACCTACACTCCCAGAAACATATGGGTTTCCATGTTAGTTTGGGGGAGTGTAAAATCCCAAACCCCGAAAAGCCTCGAAGCCCTAAACTCCCAACCCCCCCCCAAGGGTTTAAAGTTTAGTGCTCAGGGCCTCAGAGCCCAAGGTCCTACGCCTAGATAGTAAACCCACAAGCCCCCAAACTAGGTTGCTGCAAGCGGAACCTAATCTAAATTGACAGTATGGATTTATACGCAGAACTGAAATCCCAAGGACCTAAAGCCCCAAACCCCTAACTTCAGGGTGTAGGGCTTACGGGTTTACGGTTTAGGGGTTGGGGTTTAAGGGTTTAGGGGTTTGGGGCTTTGGGGTTTACCTTAGCAGCAACCCAGCAAAAGCCGCAGCAACGGCCTCAACCAGCGGAACTTGCGCTGGCCGCTCCGACGAAGCGAGCCTTCCTGACTGGTTAAGGGTTTAGGGTTTCGGGTTTAAGGTTTAGGGTTTAGGGGTTCTAGGGTTTAGGGTTTGAGGTTTAGGGTGTAGGGTTTAAGGCTTAAGGTTTAGGGCGGAGTTTGACAAGTAAAGTGGATTTAGGATTTAAGCTTAAGGGAGTTAGACTTTTAGAGTTCAGGGTTAGGATTTAGGGTGGTTGGGGTTTAGATTCAAACTTAGCGTGTAAGCTTTTGGAGGGTTTTAGGGTTGACGTTCTAATGTCGAATAAACTGCACGGCCATCGTAAATTGTAGCTCCATACCATGGTAGGGAGTTGAAACATACAGAAGTCCGGCGTAACAGTGTGCATACACATACATACACGACTGTACATACACGTATGGACAAAAATATACAGTCATTGACATATAGAATCATATAGATGTGTATATGTATACATATGGGATTGGGTTGAGGTTTACGACTGAAGGCTTGAAGCTTAGCACATCAAGACTGATAGAGTTCATGGCATGGGAATTCGGGTTGAATGAAAGTCAAGGTTTAGGGGCCATCCGTGAGTTGGGCTGAGAGGGGCACATCAAGTTAGCCCCGCGGGCCTGTCTGGGACCACCCCGCCCAGCTTGCCTCAGGCCACTCCAGACAAATCCTGGCAAATCTTCCAGACCAATTTTGGCCACCCACACCACTTAGATCCACGCCCAAACTACTTATGATTGCCGCCGCGCCGAGCTGCCGCAGAAGCACCCCGACACAACAGTCTCACACAAAGCTAACACTGACCAAACATTGAGAGCGCAGCTGTCCCACGCAGTCTCAGAAGTAATCCAACATCACGTCGCGGCGGTTCCTGCACCATTTGTGGCCGTGTCGCCGTGCCCAGATCAATTCTGTCCACCAGCATGCCCAGGCGAACGCGGAAGTACCCGGACACAACAACCACACAGAAGACCGTGGCTGCGCCACGTAGCCTCAGAAATAATTCAACATTGCGTCGCGACTGCTGACAGTCCTTTGGTGCTTTGGATGTTCGCCTACCTGCCCCATAGCCTGACAGAAAGCCAACATTGACCATGACCATTGGCTGCGCGGTCGTCCCACGCAGCCCCGGAAACAACTCAACGTAGCACCGCGATCACTGACGACTGTTGCATGGTCCTTGCGCGGCTTGGATGTCACGTCTCCGGCGTCTCCGGCAAAACAGCTTCACAAAAGGTCATAACCACAATGGCGGCCCCCATCGGTGCTGCCTTGGGACTGGCCGGGATGCCCATATGATTTTAGGAACTAAGCCCTAAATTGCTTGAACTCAAGGTGGCCAGGGGGTGGGTTGGCTGCTACGCACCAGTGCGAGAGGCCTGGGTGTGCCCCCACACAATCAAGCACCCTATGCCGTGAACACACGCTAAAGACCGAACCCTAAATCCTATATAACCCCAATATGCACCTATCATCCCCATATGCCCCCTACATAATCCGTAAAACTCATATAGTTCCAGTTTTCTTTTTCATTATCCCGATATAATCCTAAAGCCTGAACCCTCCCAACCTAGACCCTAAGCCCTAAACCCTAAACCCTACACCTGAAACCCTAAACCCTACACCTGAAACCCTACACCTGAAACCCTAAACCCTAAACCCTACACCTGAAACCCTGCAACCTAAATCCCTAAACCCCTAAACCCTAAACCCCTAGAATTTCAGGCCCTTGGGACCTGCCTGACAGGCCGAGCCGGCGCAGCTTTTTGGGAAAGTTGCAGTCGGACAGCTGGCTGAAGATGGACCATTCGAAGTCCAAGGACAGGGAAGTCCTTGGGTTCAGAAGAAGTTTAGGATTTAGAGTTGAGGGTTTGAGTTTAGGATTGAGAGTTCAGGGTTTAAGTTTGGGATTTAGAGTTTAGGGTTTAAGTTTAGGGTCTAAGTTTAGGATTTAGAGTTACATGTGTACCACGGTGCTTACATGGGATATTGTTATGGGTTTAGGCTTTAGTCAGAACGGAGAATCATATGGAAAAAGGAAACTGAAATGGAAACCCTGAACCCGAAATTGGCGCTATTACGACGAAAGGGAAGTCCTCGGGTTGAGAGGCTTAATGGCGTTCCACAGGGGCCTAGATGATTGCCAACATTACGGCTTTAGGTTTATAAGTATGCTAAGGTGTAACGCGAAAAGATCACAGAGTGAGACTGGCAATTTTTCAGACTTCTGCAGTAGGAAGGGTTCTTTGGGGTTCGGAGTTTGGGGTTCTAAGGGCTTACTCAGCTTAGGGAAGTAGGGACTCATTGATCCGGATCCCACGCAATCAAGAACTGCTGTCGGTAGGAAGCCTGGAGCTCTACACTGTTCTCTTTTCCCTGAACCCAATTTAGCTTCTCAGGATTTAAGGCTTTAGGGGGCCTAGGGTTTCCGGATCCTGTTGACAAAGTGGCAGGAAATGGAGCCCAGGGGCCAGCACAGGCGCGTCTCAGGGGCCTCCACATCGATCAGCTCCAAAAAAAATATCGTGAAGGTAACAGAGATGAACAGCATCATCATCATGATGACGAAAAAGAGTGTTGAGTCGTGGCATGAGCAGAGAAACGCACAACAACAACACAAGCGAGACCATCAGCTTGTGTAGATTCTGCACGAAGCCGTACTTTGAATTCCAGAAGTATTCCTATGAGGCGGCTTCACTCAACAGCAGAAGGAGATCCAGTTTGCGCCTGTGTTGCCATCATCCGAGTTACTGCACTGGACGGTAGAACTTGTCCTCTTAAGTTTTTGCAACCCGAGAAGAAACACAAAACTTCGACGCTTCATGAATCACTCCCTGACCTTGACTTCTGGCCTTTAACCCTAAGCCCTCGATACCAAACCCCAAAGCCTACACCCAAACCCTACACTAAACTCTTTGTCTTGAATCCTGAAGGGCCCTAAATCCCAGAAACCCAAAGCCCTAAACCCTACATATTTCCGGACTGCCACCGGAGGTCAGCGCGGTCGGCAAGGAGCTTAAAAGCACTTGGATGCTTCGTGTCGTGATCCCTTCACACTCCGCGAGGGTCAGGGTCAGAACCTTCAGGGGGAGGAGGGTTTAGGGTTTAGGTTTTAGGGTCTAGGGTTTAGGGTCAGAACCTCCAGGGGGAAGGGGGAGGGATTACATGGTCTAGGGTTTCAAGGTTTTCGTGCTTCAGAGTTTTGGGCTTTAGGGCTTCGGGCTTCAGGGTTTTAGGATTTTATGCCCTTGGGAAGTTCACGGTTTGGAGGCGAACACTTGCTGCAGGGTTCAGGCAGAGTCTCCTTATTTGCAGGGTTTAGGGTTAAGGGTTTTGGGTCAGGGGCTTGGGATTTAGGGTTTAGGGTTTAAGGTCCAGGTACGCAATTCTGCCAAAAGAAACCAAGAGCCCTGAACATCCGACCCAAGTAATCCCGAACCCTAAACCCTGAACTCTAAATCCGAAATCTCAAACCCTAAAACCTAAAAAACCTAAACCCTAAAAACTTTAGATCCTAAAGCTTATAAACCCTAAATCCTGAAAAGCCTTAACCCCCTAAATCCTGCAAAACCTTAAGCCCTAAACCCTCAAACCCTAAACTCTGAAAATCAAGACCCCGAAGCCTTCATTTGCGCCGGCATCTCCCGCGCAAGTGCCAGAAGCATCTCGTCGCCCGAGTTACGATCTGCGATGTAGAGGTCAAACTCCTTTGGGGTTGAGCGTTTAGGGTTTACGATTTAGGGTTTACAATTTAGGGTTGTTATTTAGGGTTTAGGATTTAGCGTTCAGGGTTCAGGATTCAGGGTATGGGGTTTAGGGTATGTTGTCAGCGTTTAGTGTTCAGGGTTTAGGGTCTAGGATTGAGCTTGAGACCCTTGAAGCACTAACGCCTTACATGGGGCTTTAAACCCTAAAGCCTAAATTGTCTACATTCACTCCAGTCCCCCTAAACCCTAAACCCTACATACCCTATAAACCCATTCACTCCAGCCCCCCTCAACCCTAAACACCTCTCCCAGCCTCCAATGTGGGCGGAAGCCCGGAGGTCAGGCGCCCAGCCTTTTGAAGGATCTAGCGTTTAGGATTAAGGGTAAGAATATGGGCTTCAAGGTTTAGGAATTCAGGTTTAGGGGGTTATGATTTAGGGTGTCTGTTTTAGGGCGGGGATTCAAGGTCTAGCGCTCTGAATGCAAGGTTAGGGCTTAAGTCTTGGGATTTAGCTCCAGGTTTTGGGGTTACAAGAACATGGAGAATCAATTGGAGCGGAAAACGGAAACTGGGCTGAGGCTGGGGCTTATAAGGATAATTACAAAGATTACGGTGCCATATTTGAAATTATCACGTAGACGTCAGGATGATGCTGGGAATTATCTATGCCATTCTATGCCCCTACATTCCATAATCAACATAAGCCCTACATAAATAACCGAATTTCCATTTAATGTTCCCTTTTGTTTTCCACTTGATCGTCAAATATACTCCCAAGCCCTAAATCCTGAACCCTATACGCCCCTATAACCCCTACTGGGGGCACTGCTATGAGGATTCCACACAAGCTGTCGCTAGATTGCATAGACCGCATTGGATGCTCTAAAGCCGACATCGTAAACTCCAAATCCTCGACTCTGAGCCCCAGGATCTAGAACGGAACCCTAAATCCCACCTATCCCTATTTATACCTACCTCTGGACAATTATATATATATATGCACATATGTGTGTATATACATATATGGGTGGTTGTCAAAATTTTGGTCCCTTGTTGGATCCCTATTATAATACGGCCCCTAATATTTAGGGTACCCAAAAAGGGACCATAATTTTGACAACCACCCATATATATATATATATCTTTTTCTTATTTACCCCTCTGGCACCTTGGAAGGTAAATTCAATCGTAAGGCCTAAACCCTGAACCTCAAATCCCACAGCCGAAGCCCTCAACCCTAATCCTAAAACCCGAAATCCTAGCCCCTAATCCCTAAACCCTAAACCGTAATCTCTAGACCCTAAACCCCAAATGCCTAAGCCCTATAGTTCCCCTTAATTAGATAGACTATGGGGTATATGGAGATCTTCATTAAAATATATCCAAAGCCATATTCTATCTACTTAAGGGGGACTTTCACCCCTAAACCCTAAACCCTAAAGAGTAGCTTCCATTTTCTTTTCCATTATCCCAAAATAACCCCTATAAGCCCTATATCTGTAGGCAAAAACCACATTCCTAAGCCATAAACCCCAACCCCCCGACCTCGGGTTGCCATCCTTCGAGGTAGATGTGCAGCCTGCGCAGCCTTCCGCTATTTGCCTGGGCAGAGCTAGGGGTCTGGGTTTAGGGTTTAGGAATTTAGGGTGTACGGCTTATATGAATTAGGATGATTTAGGGTTTAGGATTCAGGATTGAGGGTTTAGAACTTAGGGCTTGGGTCTTTCAACCCGAAACCCTGAAGCGAGCTTTTGGAAAATTACGCATCTAGGCTACAAGGGTTCCCTCCATTAAACCCCAGAACCTTAAACCCTGAACAGAATGTAATATGAACCATAATCTAAACTCCTGGTATCCGAGAATACCCCATATGGTTGTCCCCTGTAACACCTCCTTGAAGGAGTTTAGGCTATAGCATATGTGTTAGTTTCCCAAAATAGTGGGACCCCAATATAGACCTCAAATACTATCAAATACTATAATCCTTCTTATGGAGACCCCTAAAAAGGTACCCCTATTTTTGTGGAAGCTGCCATGGGTTTTGGGTTCTCCATACTTTTGTTCAGGGTCAACGGCTTCCAGCTCAGACTTCGCGGGTTTAGGGTTTTAGGGTTTTAAGGTTTAGGTTTTAAGGTTTTAGGGTTTAGGTGGTTTAAGGGTTTAGGGTTTAGGGTTTTAGGGTTTAGGGTTCTAGGGTTTAGAGGGTTTTAGGGTTTAGGCTTTGAGGGTTTGGGGGCAAGAACTCCTGATAGTTAAGCCTCAAATCCCAGTCCCTGAGCTACAAGTCCTGAGCCCTACACACTCAAGAAACCCTGAGCTCTCAACCCTAAAACCCCCAAACCATAACCCACTAACCGAAACCCTAACCCCTAATGCCCAAAAACTCTAAAACCCCAAACCCTAAACTCCTTAAACCCCAAACCCTACACCCTAGAACCCAAAACCCTAAAACCCTAAAACCCCAAACCGTTAACGCAAATCTCTCATCCCAAAACCCTAAACCCTAATGTAGACCCATGATGAATAAACCCCCCTCCATTTAAGGCCTAAATATCAGGATCCCTATTATAAACCCAAAACCCTAAACCCAAAACCCTAAACAGCTCCTGCATCCCATAGCGCGACGTGGAACATGTGTTACCAAGGGTTACAGTTAGGGTTTGGGATTTAGGGTCTAAGGAGAAGGGTTTATGGTTCAGGGTTTAGGATTTAGGGTTTAAAGGATAAGAGTTTAAGGTTTAGGGTTCAAGGTTCAAGGCAGTTCAGGTTTTCCTAAGATAGCCCCAGTAGAACCCGTACCTGAACCGATGTATTCCCTGAGAATTTCTCAAGCGGATCTCCAAGCCCAGAGGTACAACCCTAGCGGTTTAGGGTTTCGGGTTCGGGTTAGGGTTTAGGGTTTAGGGTTATATAACCCTAAACCCTAAACCGCGTCAGTTTAGAACCCTAGAAAAAACAGCAAGAGACGTCTTCCAGGAAGTTGGCTCTGAGAAAGGTTAGGGACCTGCAAAGTTTACAAGGCACTCTGGGGGATACCTAGACCCTGAAAACCTAAGCCCCAAAACCACTAAAATCCAACCCCTAAACCCTCAACTCTAAACCCTACAGCAACTTGATTGGGGATGATGCAGGGGTTGCCTTGAGAACTTCCACGGTAGCCCAGGCCTGTAAAGCAGCATGGAGCATGGAACCCCTGTGCGATGGAGTTTAGGGCTTTAGGGCTTAGGGTTTTAGAGTTTAGGGTTCAGGGTTTAAGGGTTCAAGGGTTTCAGAGTTTAGGGCTTTGGGCTTAAGGGCTTTAGAGTGTTGGGTTTAGGGTTGAAGGGTTGTAGAGTTTATGGTTTAAGGATTTTAGGGTACAGGGCTTAAGAGGACTTAGAGGCCTTCTGACTACTGGAACCTCAACCCCAGACCACCGGCACTCCTAGCAGCCTGAACTCACGTAAAATACAAGCTCATAAACCCTAAACCCTAAACCCTTAAGCCCTAAAGCCCTAAACCCTAAGCAAACGCATGCAACTCCTTGATCCCGAAACTTACCTCGAAGCGGCCCGGATTGAAGCAATGGATACTCATAGTAGTCCCTCTATGGTCCACATTACTATGTTCGCTTCCGTCGTCTTTTCCATTCCTGCGTGCCTTGCGAGTCAGAGGCAAGAAAAGTGCTTCAGAGTCCCGAGACCATTCACTTTAAACCTTCAATTCAAAATTCTAAACTCTAAACCTTATATACGCAAGATCAAAACCTTAAACCCTAAACCCTGCTTTCTGACGTGCTGCAAAGTTTATGAGCTGCCTCACGTCAGCAGCGCCAAGCGCCCAGCCAGACAGCCTCACTCACATCCACGCCACCCTTCTACAAGACAATCAGGTTTAGGGAGTGGGTCGAGGCTTTAGGGTATAGGTTCGGGGTTTAGGGTATATGTTTCAGGTTTAGGATATAAGGTCTACAAGACAAGCAGTTTTTGTTTTTTTGTCACTCCTTTTTCCGCCGTGAGGGAGTGGGTTGAGGGTCTAGGGTATAGGATTTGGGGNNGGGTTTCGGGTATAGGGTTTAGGATACAGGGCTTAGGATTTGGAATTGCGGGTTGGGGTATCGTGTTTAGGGTACGGGGTTTAGGGTTTCGGGATTGGGGTTTAGGATTCAAGGTTTAACTAGGGTTTGAAGGTTGTTTTGTGAGGTTTAGGATTTGAGGTTGAAGGTTTAGAGTTCAGGGTCTTTGCTTACCTCTCGTTAGCAGGGAACGAAGGAATGGAAAAGAAAATGTAAACTACTATTTGGGTCCATCCCCCACCCAGTAATGGGTACCACAGGCGACTATTGTGGGTATATTACGGCCCTGTTACCCAACTCCTTATTAAGCAGCCATTACTATAGGGGGGATTGACCTAAACTGCTATATTATTGGAGAATATACCCCTAAACCCTAAACCCTAAACCCTAAACCTACAAGGACTGCTGCCAGGACCCGGTCCTTCATTCCTAGCTAACCAGAGGTAGATCAAACGTAATATGGGGGCCTAAACATTGAGAAAGGCCGCTGGGGTAGGCCCTACTTTCGTGATCGCAAGGTCATGACACTAGGACGAGTTTTCGCTTTAGGGTTTAGGGTAAGACTAATACTCTTACAATTACTAATTGGGCGTGTGGTTGGAACCCTGGGGTTTCTGCTCTACATCCTATACATCCCTACCGTTACATAGCCCCCCTACATAATCTCCCATACCCTCCCATAACCCTGAAGGCCTAAACCCTAAACCCTACACCCTAAAACCCCTAAACCTAAAACCACCTAAACCCCTAAACCCCCTACCCCCTAAGCCCCTAATCCCTAAACCCGCCCAAAGCCTACTCACCCCAATGTGTTCCAAGAGGCTCTAGGGACGTCAGCTTTTTGCACTGCGCCTAGCGGACTCCAGCTTCAGACTTTCGGGCGGAATTTAGGGGTACCTTTAAGGGGGCTTTATAGGGGTTATGTTGGGATAATGGAAAAGAAAATGGAAACTACTATTTAGGGTTTAGGGCTTAGAGCTCAGGGTTTAGGGTTTTAGGGTTTAGGGCTTTAGGGTTTAGCGCTTTGAGGGCTTCGAGGTTTTACGGCATAGAACTTTAGGGATTTAGGGTCTAGCGTTCAGGGCTTTAGGGCCCAGGGCGTCTCAGTTAAGGGATTCAGGGCTGAAGTGGAGCAATGGATTTTGGGACCCTAAACCCTAAAACCTAGTGTTTTACCTACTTGAGGTTCCGGCATGCGCTTACATAATTGGAGCTTAAGGGTGCAATACGCTTTAGAGATTGATGATTAAGTTTTTCTGGGAGGTTCCAGGAAAGTAAAAACCCAATCACAGCTGTTGTCTAGCCCGACTAAGACCACAGTAGGGGACTTAATCCCCTGCCCCTAATATCAAACTTCCCCACAACCCCTAATACTAAATACTCTAAATATAAATGTAGGATACCACATTATGGGAGTATTTGATATTAGGAAGGAGGGGGGGTTTAATGTTAGGGGGAAGCGATTACATAGGTCAGGTTATAAGAGCAATTATCAGTGGGGCGTCAGTCATGCCTCTGAGACTCGATGCGGGGCTCTAAATTCCAGCGCCCTGCATACTCCTGGATTCAAATGTGCTGCCCCATTGCTGCGAAAACCCGTAAGCCGAAAACCCCAATCCCTTTTCATATGCATCACCGTATCGCTAAGAAAATCTCAAGAGGGCTGCTTCCCTCGTGTAAGCCTTATGTAGCTCTTCTACACCTCCAAGTCTCCCATTTAAACCTCTTGTCAACCTTGTGCAAGGGTACCCACCTGGCAGCACCCCGCCCGTTTTGCCGTAGGGCTCAAGGTCCGGGACACTATGGAACGGGCACCAAGGCCTTGGGCACCCAAATATTATTGACGACATACGAACCCCAGCCCTGAACCTTACAGGGTAGCTCTGAAACACCAAAAAAAAACTAAATCCTAAATATACAACCCTAAATTCTACACCCCCAAAACCCTACACCCGAAACCTTA
>CAJNIZ010008000.1:0-15296 GCA_905231905.1 Symbiodinium pilosum
GAGTTTACCAATTCCCAAAGTTAATTGCCTTAGGTCCAAAATAGTGTTTAGTGTATAGCATTCGGAGCCTGAAAACCTTCTGGTGTCCACAAGCACTTGACCAATAGTCTAAATGTATATTGGGGTCTAGCCACAGAACGGTAGCTAAAACTCCTCGTATCTCGCAAAAGTGCTCTTGTCATAATCCACCGCAAATCCCAATTAAGGGTACCCAAAACACGAAACCCATAAATAAGGCATAGTATATATTGTAAGCCATAGTATATATTAGGGTCTGTAGAGGTTACTCAGCTTCATCCATGCATGTGGGGAGGTTTCCAGGCGCTTCCAGGCCGTTCCAGGGGCCTCCAGGGGCCTCCAGGGGCCTCCATCACAAACATTGTTTTGAGCGAAAAATGCGCCCTGCCGCGTGCTGCCAAAGCCTCGAACCTTGGGCGAGGCTGAAATTTCATGCGGGATGGTCAGGCTGGACTAGGCAACCCACCATGGGGGGGGGGGGATCTGAACGCTGGATGCCTCGACGAATGTAGTAACCTTGGGCCCCTAGTATGCTCTCTACTTCTTTCCCGAATACTAGGTAGCGTATGGGCCTTTAATGTTGCTTGCAAGGTTTTGTAGGGCATAGGGTAGGACAGGTATATAACGAATCCAGAATTCAAAGCCCACACTACGAGCCCATAGTTCCAGGGCTTCGAAATGGGTATTTCCATGGATGGAGGTCCCCATCATATACCCCTTAATATTAGAATCCTCCGTATGGGGAACCACCAGATATTACAGACCTGAAGCCCTATAAAAGACTTCATAATCCCTGTTTCCATGTTGATCTCGATTTTCTTTGCCATTTCATTACTCCATTGTTGAAGGAAGACCCTACATCCTTAAACCCTGGACCGTAAACTCTAAACCCCAAACCCTAAACCTTAAACACCAAACCCTAAACCCTAAACCCTAAAGCCCACAACCCTACAGCCTAAGTAGCTTCACTAACCTGCGAGCCTGGAGTCCTTCCACAAAGCCCAAGCCGATCCATATTTTCAGGGTTTAGGGTTTAGAGTTTTAGGGTTTGGGCCACAATAGTAGGTAAAAGCGTAAGACGTGTAATGGGGGTTTAGGGTTTAGGGTTTAGGGACATGCTTGGAGGATCTCCTGACTTAGCAAGCCTACTTAGTAACTTGAGTTATAGGGTTTTTTTTTTTTTATAGGGGTTCTTAGGAATAGTGGGTAGACTTACTAAGTCAAAAGATCAACCCTAAACCCTTAACCCTGACTCCTAAACCTTTAGCCCTGGAACGCGTAGGGTACACAGCATTGGAGCTGTAGGCTTGCAGTCTAGGATTTAGAGTTTTTGTACAGGTCACGGCATATATAGGGGTTACATGGGGATAATGGAAAAAATGGAAGCTACCATAGTATGATGGGGTATATTATGAAGGCACCCCTTCTCGTCGAGGCATACTTGCAGAAAGTGTCTAGGTTTCCGCTTGGCAGGGCAAGGTCCATGGGGAGGCCTTGCCAGACCATTGCAGATCAGTTTGGATTGTGGCTCTACAGGATAGGCACCACTGCCCGCACACCGCTGTTCCCTGCTTCGAATTTTATGGTGCCCGACCTCTCCTCAAACAATTTCAGGTAGTGATCAACGGACTTTGTAACTATCTTAGGGCTCCTAATCCGTAAACCCTAAGCCCAGTATGTATGTGTATATACATATCAGTCGATCCGCGAGCCACCAAAATTCATTCTCTAGGGCTTTGGGTGAGGAAACTACTCCCGAAAGAGTACTCAAAGCAACGTCCCAGTATGACGGTAGGGTTTAAGGTTTAGGGTTGGCACGCCCTTTGGGTAGTAGCCAGGTGGGTACCCCCATATAAGGTATATATATGTGTATATATATATGATATAGAGATAGCTCGATGGGTGAGGGAATACCCTCAACCAAGGCTTCTACTTTCCACCCCCTATACTGAGCCCAGGTTGGCTCTTAAATGGGGTGAACCTAGGGGGCTAGTACGGGGTGTAGGGGGGTTCGGTAATCCACAGCTTAAGCACCACAATATAGGTAATCATCCCTATCACCCGCTACATAATTTTAATGTTCCGTTTTTTCTTCCTCAATTTCTTGTATAATTGTGGTACCGGGTCAAACAGACCTCAATATGATGTTGGTAATCATCTTGACGACTACAGTATTTAATCCGATCCTAAGTTTCACTACCCATCGACGTTCACCCGAAATCCAAATAGTTAAATACAAGGGTCAAGGATTGAGCAGGAGCCAAGGTGGAGATGACAGTATACATTCTCATGAAGCCCCGCAGGATGCATTTTCAAATGGAATCTCCGGCGACTTTCATCCCATACCGAACTCAGCTATTCGCCTTCATAATTGCAGAGCTTTCTACTTGTTTGCGGGAGTTATGCCTAAACAGAGGTACTAAGGGCTTATGTGAGCTGTAGTCTATACTCCCAGTATCCCCCTTAATAAGCTCTATAGTACTCCGCTATATCATCCCCCGTATAAAGCCCCCTTTAAGGAGCTGAGACCCTAAAACCCTAAACCCTACATCCTAAACCCTAAGCCCTACATATTCCCTTATATAACCCCTTTTAAGGAGTTCAGGCTATGGCTTATGTGGTGTGCCTCGTGGTAGGCCCCCTTAAGTTGCCAAAGAGAACAAAGCAACCATCACACTCTTGTCAGTACTTGGAAACTACTATAGTATATACCTGTAACATAGTGATGATTGAAAAGAGAGTGGAAACCACTATTTAGGGTTTAGGGTTTAGGGTTTATGGTTGGGCTTGATGACGTTGTGTTTTTTCAGGGATTACATAGGGATAATGGACAAGAAAATGGAAATTACTCTAATGGGTTATAAAAGGGTTTTTATACCACGAGACTAGCCGAAAATCCCAGATCCGATTTGTAAAGGCGCCAAGGGACAGCCAAAACCCAAAACCCTAAACCCTAAAAAGCCTAAACCATACACGGGATGACCAAGAGGTGCACTGACAGAAGTTTTCCATGCCTTTGTGACGGGCCCACAGGAGGAAAACGGGCTGTGCGGTATCTCCTGCAAATGGGGTTTAGGGTTTAGGGTTTAGGGTTGAGGGTTTAGGAGCATATGGGACATTCCCAGAACATGGCTTCGGGTGTATTATAATTTAATAAGATCCCAATATGTTCCATACTCTATCTACTTAAGGGGGATTATACCGCCAGTGGCAGCCATGAAAGCAACGAGATTAGATGTGGCTGGTTCTCAGGATCGGGGTACCTATACCCTATACCCTAAACCCTAAACCCTGAACCCTAAACCTATACCCAAACCCTCAACCCAATGGTGGTTCTCAAGATCGCGGTACCTATAGCGACCCAACGGATAGATGGGCTTATGCAGGGTTTAGGGTTTAGGGGTTTCTAAGGGACGTAGGTACCCCAGTAATACACTTTTGCCCTTCTATTTTTGGGCTCTCCTTATTTGAAAAGGGGTACCCTTATTATCAAGTGGTTACTGGGGAACCTAGAGACTTTTTGGGCTTCCTTTCTGGGTCTCTATAATAGAGCTTAGGCTTTTTTGGCCCTGGTTATTGGGAAACAGAGTTAACTGGGCAATTTTAAAGCGACCTTGCCCGACCTGATCCTAAATGGTGGTTTATTCAGGGAATAGAACCAAAAATGGCTTGAAATTGGAATTTGAAATTATTCTAAATTCCACTGAGTTAAGGATTGGATGATCAGGTTGAGAAGCCATGCCAGTTGTCTTCACAGCATGCCTCGCTGCCGTCAATCGCGGTTTAGGGTTTAGGGTTTAGGGACCTTTCTTCCTGGAGCCACTCTCCCAGACCCGCACAACCCCTCCCCCCCCCTTTTTTGCGGTTTCTGGCCACAGCTGAAGCGACGGTCAGCATCCTCTATACACAAAGTGGGTTCCCAGATGCCCTGAAGGATCCAAAAAATGGAACCCCCCAATATGAAATCGTTACTACATTGGGGAAAATAGGTGATTATTAGGAGGTTCCATTTTTTGGATCCTTCAGGGGGTCTGGGTTTTCAAATGGACATGAGCCCAATACCCAAGGCTCTCAACCTTCCAGCCGAAGCAGCGAGTCTAGAAGCTCCCAGGAAAGACCCTAAACCCCAAACCCTAGACCCCAAACCCTGAACCCGAAACCCTAACGCTTTCTACCAGGCTGCAAGTGGGAGTGTAGAGGAATCTAGTTTCATACACCATTTTCATGGCTTGCAGACGAGACCCTACAACTTCCACGCTATAAGCCCTAAACTCACTTGAGCTATAGTCTAAACTCCTTAAAGGGGGTTATATAGTGGATTATGTCTAGGGTCTAGCGTCTAGGGTTTGGGGCCTAAACTCCTGAAAGGGGTTTTATAAGGGGTTATTTAGGGGACTAGTATATGGGTTATTAAGGGGGATACTAGGTGTTTAGACACTAGCTCACTTGTGGTTAGTAGGGCATAGGCGAATCTATTCCCCACATAATCCCGATAGAATATATTCCTTTATTCCCTACTAACCACCAGTAAGTAAATCGTGTGGGTCGGCCGTCCAGCGCACGAGAATTGGCCATGCGCATTGCGAGGTGGGACATGAGCCATAGTCTAAACTCCTAGAGGGGGGCTATTGTAGGTACCATATAACCCCTTTATTTAGGGTTCAGGGTTTAGGGGGTTTATATAGGGGATTATATAGGGTTCCTATTATAGGGCGGGAATACTAGGAGTTTAGACTATAGCTCACATCAGCTGTGAGAGAGACGAGCTATTGCCAATGTTAGGGGTAGCAAGGGCCCATTAAGGCTTTACAAGGGGGTCCCTCTTTTGGTTTAGTATAGTGAATATTCTATTCCTTGATAGGAAATCCAATAAATCGTATGGGAAGTATTGACTGTAGCTCATATGCGGTCGGATAGTTTTCAGAGGGTTTCCCCGAATTGGATATATAGGGTCCTTTTAAAAGTATTTAGAAATCACATGGCGATTGGGGTTTTGGGATACCGGAGGTTCAAGAGGACTGGATGTATACGTATGAGTGCTTTATGGGTTGCATCACAGGGGTACGTTGCACAAGAGCTATTTGAGGGTTTTCAGGGTATATCATGTTGATTACTCAGGTTCTCCACCAGAAGCCCTAAACCCTAGCCGAGAAGGAGTCCTATACCCTCAGCCCTAAACCCTAAACCCAGAGTCTTCGGGGGTCCGTGTTAGTTTTTGGGAGCGAGTTGGTTCGGGTTTTTTGGGATCGGGGATGAGGGCTTCAGCCTTTCTACCTGCGTTTAGGATTTAGGGTGTCAGCGGCTCAAGACAGAGGATTTGAGTTTACCCAAGCTATAGAAGAAGGGGGGAGCTAGAGGACCGCCTGCGAAGAGATTCGTCATGCTGAGCTGTCCATGAAGATTAACTCCTTGAAGGTGGTTATATAGGGGACAATATAGGGGAGTACTGTAGGGGTTGTTACTTAAGGGGGATGCTAGGTGTTTAGACAATGGCTGGTTAATGGCGGAAGATACTTTTAGGGTCTATAGGGTTTAGGAGTCTTCGGATCCATAATCATCCGCCATCCAAACGCATTGCTAGCCTTCGCGCAGTTTTCTTCGTGGGTTCCCCCACTTCTCCCCTTCCCTGTACTGCCGCCAAGGTTCCTCCTTCATCAAGCTTGATTTGCGCTGAACAGGCGAAAGCTTTGGCGCCCCAATCCCTTTTCCCTCGTCCCCACAACCCTTGAGCACAAAGCCGCAAATCCTAAACCTTAAGCCTAAGCGCCCATCCAGAACCCCTTAACCGTGAGCCCTTGGAGGGCTCCGCCACAGCTTACAGAGCAAAGATTCACTGCAGTGCCGCCCGGCCAAGCTTGCTTAGGGTTGCGGTGAGGTTCAGGTTTCGGGGTCAGGGACATTGGGTTTAGGGTTCAGGGTTGATATAGGGTTACGAGGTTCAATGGTTCACAGGTTCACGATGGGTCAAGGATTCAGGGCTTAGGGGCTTGAGGGTTGAAAGGTTTGGTGCGGGTTCAAGTTTGATTCCATCACCAACACAAACTCACCCACCAAAAAAAGAAACTCACATTGCCGACATGCCCGTTTCACACCACTAATGACCCAGAAAATCACCAAAAGATTACCCCTCTGCACACCGCTCTCCACCCACAGTAAGGCACACGACTCAAGGGCTCAAGCGTGCGCCCATGAACAAAGGGAAAAACCGTTTGTTCTTCCGCAGAAGAAGACTTACTGGGGGCTTGGTAGAGATTAAGGGAACACATTTTATAGGACTTATATAGACATGATTTTCCCCTATGCCTGCTAACCACCCGTTAAAAGGGCGCAGACATCCCTCAATCGCATTGGTAGCATCACTCACGCGGCACCTTTCATGACCTGATTATCTCTCTCCTAGACACTCTATAAAATTCAACTCCTTTAACTCCACCATCCTTGTAGGGGTCTCTAATGGGCTATCATAGTTGCCCACTGTGGTAGCTGTTACGTACTATACTTGCGAATGACCTTACACCTACCCCTAGTATTTCCTGTTCTAAGTTCTGGGAGTTGGATTGCTACACTTGAGCTTGAGAGTTTTACCGACTGGACCTCCACCTGAATCGACCCGTAAGGTATGTAGAACGTGAGCCACTTTGGCAGTTTTAGTGGGCTTTGATCCATTTTGACTTGCTTCTGGGGGATTGAAATTGAAAGCGAGGGGCGCCAATTCAAGAGGACTTCGTGCAAGATGGGGGCCTGCCTGGACCGGTACTTAAGATCCCAGTATATCCATATTAGAGCTATAGTCTGAACTCCTGAAAGAGGATTATATAGGGGGCTTCTCTAGGGGCTATTCAGATCATACCCATATCAGGGAATTGAGGGCTCTATTTGCCCTAAGCGAAAAGCTTAAACTTGATAACTCCACCTTGGTCTGCCCCTTCACTAACAGTCGGATAATAGCTATTCAGGGTTTAGGGTTCCTAATGTCACCATTGCTGGATAGGGTTTAGGGTTTAGGGTCTAGGGCAGGACCCAAACCCTACCCTCCAGCAAGCTAGCACGGAAGCCCCTATAGCTCACCACGCGAAAGGACACGAGCCTTGGTAGAGCCGCTTTAAGGTTCTATGTCACTCACAGCGAGCATATACCCAAAACCCGGCACCCGCATGCACCCCCGCACCTCTCTCCATCCCTATATCAGGTCAACCCCTACTACAGTAATAGCTCCTAAGTGCGGAGTTAATAGGGCTTTAATGCACTTACAATTGTCCTTCGTGGTACCCATTCCTGGGTGGGGGATTGAACCAAACCCTAAACCCTAAACCCTAAATATAATCCCTAAGAATCCCCATGTTATGGGGTTCCGGGCATCCCCTGCAAGGTCCATACTTCCAGCGAAGCCGAAGCCGCTAAAGTCAAGCACTGAGCTCTTTTGTTGGGGGAAGGTTTAGGGCTTAGGGTCTTTAGGGTTTAGGGTTTTAGGGGTTTTAGGGGTTTAGGGTTTAAGGGTTTACGGGTTTAAGGGTTTAGGGCTTAGGGTCTTTAGGGTTCAGGCTTTAGGGTCTTGAGGGTTTAGGATCTAGGGCTTAGGGTTGAGGGTTTATCGTCTTAGCCAATCTCTCTGGTGGTTGAGGTTGGCTTCTTGGTGTAAAGCGCCCGGTTTGCGTGCCTTAGGGTTTCGATTTTCTGTGTAGGGTGCCGAGTTTAAGGAGTAGTGTTCAGGTCTCAGGTGTAGCAAGCAACTGAAGAGCATGGGAAGAGGCCAGTCTCAGAAGCAGCATGGAAACTGCCCGGAATCGGTTCAAACAGCCCTGAAAAATGTTATCAGGAAACGGTCTCAGTTCGGCCGTGGGAACGGTTTGGGTCGTGGCTGAGAAACGGCAACCCTGTGGGGGAGTGACGTAGGGACCATTACACGGATTGTAGAGGGGTGGGATTATGGTAGGGACCCTAAACCCTAGGGACCCATTTTCGCATATTCAAGTGCCAGCAAGCTGGAGACCGTGTGAGGCTTGGATTAGGGTGGCGATGGACATGTGAGGGGTTCCCAAAAATAGGGGTACCTTCAAAGGATTAAGAATTTAGGATTTAGGGTTTAGGGGGGGTACCTGTCAAAGGGCTGCGGGGATTAGAAAGGGGTTATATATCCAATTTTCAGGTATATAGGGACATATAGGCATATATGGTCACGCGCTTGCTGCCCCCAGCCCCCCCTCCCATGATCTAGGCCTCCTTCCCCCTCCCCTGTCACTGTGGGTATGGTTGGGGGTGGCTCTCCCCCTCTGTGGGTGTGGTTGGGGTTGGGTGGGATGAAAAGACATGACTTGAGGTCTTCCCCTCTCTGCTGTGGGTGTGGGTGGGTGTGGGTCTCACAAATGGAGGAATTACGTAAGCCATTTAAAAGCTTATATGGTATGGGGATGAGAGAAGATATTTATATGATGAAATAGGATTATCTATACATGCTCAGATATTCAGATGGATCATCATTCCTGGGTCTTAGAAGGAGACATGAGCTTCGTGGTGGAGAATTAAATATTAGAATCGTTCAAATACCAACACCACAGCCCAAAACATCGTGCGGCAAACTAGCCCATCCCTGAAACTGTCAGCAAGTTTTGAATCTTGTACACAGAGGCAGAGTCCAAAAGTGGCGACCGTCACCAAGATTGCCGGTTCCAGACACCCAGTCGCTGTGACTGTTGGCACTTTTGAGATTGCGAAATGCTAGCAATGGCGAAAGTCACGGAGATCCGCGTGTTCATGCTCCCGCTCCCCCTCCCAGACCATACCATGGGGGAGGCGGGGGGCAGGAACGCCAGACGTGACCATGTATAGGGTTTAGGGTTTCCCAAAATTAGGGGTACCTTTATTGGGGCTCCCTATAATGAGGACGATCGTATTTTGGAGTCTATATTGGGGCCCCTCCCCTCTATTTATGGAAACAACCATGTATTTGCTGCAGAAGCCTGCAGGCAGGCCCCTAAATCCTTAACCCGGCGTTTCATCACTGCTAGGAGGCCAAAAGCATCCGATCCCACTTCTAATTCGCCGCGTCTAATGATGCCTGCTACTGGAGTTCAATGCGAACTCCCCATAAGCCGTCTCCAGCACACGGTTACAAATCATCTTTCTTTCACGAAGGGTCATGAAGATTCCATAAAGTTGTCCTCAGAAAATGTTGTTTATTTCGGTCCTAACTGTGGTCTTCAGACACAGGAGTTCCGAACATCTCCCTGGATCCCTCAGCAAGGACCACCCAACCGTGGGCATCGTCTTGGGACAAGACCTAAACCTGAAAAGAAACCTCCGAAGTCCCTACTGGTGCACATTTGATATTTGTTCAAAGGGGGTTTTTATAGGGGACCATGAAGGGGACCACTAAAGGAGATATTAAGGGGAATACCAGGAGCTTAGACTAGGGCTCCTGTGTTTTCTCTATGTTTGGCAAAGTTCGGGCTTTGAGCAGAGAATGAACTAACGTAATTCCTCGTTGTCAAAAGAATGACATCCTCTCTTAGGGAGCAAAAGGGCTGGTTATTGCAAGGGGAAGAAGCAAACCCCAACTTCGTTATGTCTTACGTCTTGTGTCCCTGCAAGCCCCAGGTTTCGATTTCATATTCCCAGCGTCTGTTTTTTGTTTTATATTCTTGTAGGGGTTGGGGTTTCTAGCAATCCATGCTAAACCTTCAACGCTAGACCCTAGACCCAAAACCATTCCACTTTTTCTGAACCTTAAACCCCAAAAACCTAAACCACAGACAGTTGTCTCCAAACACCTAGCCCTTACGCTTACGTGAGCTTGAGCCATACTGAGGCCGCGGAAGCAAGACTCCAACGATTCAGGCTCCGTTTGGCAGGCGCAGAGCTGGATGCCTACACGAGTTTGCTGGGATCCAGCTTTGCTTGAACGGTTCCCTAAACCCTAAACCCTAAACCGTGTATGAGGGCTACTACAGGGATCCATTCTTCCATTTCTTTCTCATAAAAGGAAACGATCATGCTTACCTTGGGATGGTCACCACAAGGCTGTCAAGTCAACACCCTAGACCAGAATTCAGACACCCTAAACCCCAAACCCTAAACCCCTAAACCCCTAAACCCTAAACCCCTAAACCCGGAACCCTAAACCCTACACCCGTGTCGGATCTCAAATTAACCCGGGCCTCGGCAACCACCTTCTGGTTTGCTGTTAAGGAACTTAATTTACGTTACCATGATGGGTATATAGGGTTTAGGGATTAGGATTTAGGGTTACCATAATGGGTATATATAGTATTTAATATGGGTATATATAGTATTTAATATGGTTCCCCAAAATAGTAACTTAAACTAAGTTTCTTCACAGCAACCCAGCCTTGCAACCTGAAGTGAAGGATTGAAGAATCAGTTCGGTCTCATTGGTTTTAGGGTTTATGGGGTTCATAGGGTTTATGGGGTTCATAGGGTTTATAGGGTTTATAGGGTTTATAGGGTTCAGGGTTTATAGGGCTTAGGGTTTAGGGTTTATAGGGTTTTTAGGGTTGGGGGTTTTAGGTGTTCGGGTTGTAGGATACTAATCTATTCACTTCCGCTTCCGTATTCCAACTTCCGCCTATATCTAAAAGTATATTCGAGGGAGGGTAGGCACTTGGAGGCTCATGAACTTGTAAGTAGGGTCAGAAATGTCCTGGACTAGCTCATAGATAGTTGTGAGCGCAACATCCTAGCTCTAACTCGAAGTGAAATTTACACACTAGCCTCCCTGTATAGACGGTATGGTGCACCCGTGAAACCCTGTTCTACTCAAAGAGGCCCTAGCTAAAAACTCTCCGTAACTCGGAAGCCCACAAACCTTACTCCTTCAAACCCTAAACCCCTACACCTAAACCCACGACCCTTAAAAAAACTGAATTCTAAAGTCTCAGCAATTCCCGAATCCTGCAGAGGATGCAGAAAATCCTGCATGGCCCTTAGTACCTTATACGTACCCTGACCCCTGGGCGGATCTAGAAAGTAGATCCCCCTAAAGGGGTCCTAGGAATTAACCAATAGTAGTGTAGGGCACCATAATGGGGGTTCTACTTTCTAGATCCTCCCAGGGGTTTGGGTAGGGAGTTCTGGTGCCATGCTATAATAAGGTCATGCAGGTATCAGCAACAAATACAAAATTCAAGTTTTCATTTAATTTGCATTTCTCCATTTGATGCTCCATCTTTGGGTTAATGTCCCTATACACTAAAAAAGCCCCTACACCTCAACCACCTCAAACCCGAAACCCTCAAACCACAAGAGATAGAAATTGTATAGGGCCAAAAAGCAAAACAAAGACTTTCTCGAACCCAAAACTCAGCACATAGACCCTATACGATTTCTATAAGCCCCAAACCCTAAACCCTAATAGACCCTAAACCCTAAGCCCTAGACCCTAAAAGCCTTAGACCCCAAACCCTAAACCCTAGGCGCTGGACCCTAAACTCTAGACCAGAAAAACCTAATTCAGGGTCTCGTGTTTACACTAGCTGTTGGTTTTCGGAATAATGGCGTTCGGGTGGTAGGATGTCCTTATGTCCTTGCCGTGGTCCCTTTCAAGAGGTTATTAAGGCGTAACATAGGTGTGTGCAAGGAGATGTGGGGTTTAGGGCTTAGGGATTAGGGTATGGGATTTAGGGTTTAGTGTAGACTTGTCCAAGTTTCGGTCGGGATATGAGTCCCCATTAGAAGACGGCCCGTTTGGTGGGCTCCTTGAAGATATGACCATGATTTGTTGATTGCTCCAACAAGTAATAAAGTTTATCTCTGGTTCTATGCATGTATGATTTGACCTGCCAGTTACTGAATTCGGTCATGCATTAGTCAAGTAAGTACTTGGCTAAGTATAAGCCAGAGTACCCGAATTCCCTTACTCCCCAAGGCTCTAAATCTTTAGCTTTTACTGGCAACAATCCGGGCCTAACAGCTGCAAGCAGGTTGTCTTCAGGCAGCTGGACCCGATTGACCCACAGCGCGGGCGCCGCCCATGCAAGAGGTTTAAGGTCTTTTGCTGTGGGGTTTGCTTGCTGATTCTTACTAGGGAATAAGGAAGTTTATAATCCCTAAATAAAAATATGTACTCCTTTATTCCCTATTAAGAACCAGTAAGTCAGGGACTCAGATTTGCGGAGTTTAGGATTTGGGCCGCGTCACATTGAGGATACACGTGGGTCATTGGACGTGTGTGTTTTGACAGGCTTCAGGTTCAAAGTAGAGAGAGCACGTTCAGGTGAGCACGAAACATTGCGCAAAACATGCTCAGAGACATATCCGCCGAATCATACCCGAAAGATACCCCCCAGGCAAGACTCATTTGCAACTACCCCCAAGGGTCCAAGTACCCAAATGAAATAGTGGGGCTTTAGAGATATACTCCCACAACATATCGCAGATCATTCTTCGAAAGCATTCGCTGAAACATGTTCCCAAGCCAGTCTCCTGCCAGGGGAACGGTTTAGGGTTAGGGGCTTGGGGTTCAGTGTAGAGCATGATCCCATATGGGGTTTCCAAACAGGGGGGGTGCCCGCATGCCGCATGTTACCCGAAGATGCTGTAATCGCCACTGTAAACCCTATATAAACCCTAAACCCAAAACCCCTAAACTCCTCAACCCCCGAACCCTAAACTCTAAACCCCTAAACTCCTCAACCCCTAACCCCCGGAACCCACTTTAGGACCTCCCAAAGCCCAGCTCGTGGTTTCAGGAAGCCCTACCTAGACCTCTAAAACCTATAGTCCTCCTCAAACAGCTAGAATATAGGGTTGAGGGTTTAGGGTTCAGGGATAGAATATGGCTTTGGGTATATTATAGTACGATCCCCACATACCCCATATTGGATCTACTTAAGGGAGACTATACCCCTTTTCTGGGATACCTAACTGTCTAGTACCTCCGATGTACGACACTAGGTAACCTAAAAAAAGGGTTAGGGTTTAGAGGTCTAGGTAGAATCTGCATATCGCTTTACAACCCTACAGAGCCCTAAGGGTCCAGGTAACAAATAATTAGGTGTTTGGGATTTGGGGAATAGTGATTGTAGTACAGGTTTTGGGCAAGTATATGATTATTAAGTCCTTGGACCCTTAGGGTAAATCCTTTGAGCTCCCAACAGTGGGATACTTCCATTTAGGCCTCCGTAGAGACGATAGTCGGCAACATACGATGTAGCGGGGGACGGTGACCCTTGATTGAGGAATGTCCCTTTCAGCATCATCATCACTGTTTCCCCGAATATTACGATGCGTCCCCCAAGAATGAACCACCTGCCGGAAAAAAACAAGCAAGAACACACACACACAGAGATTATTGTTTTTCAGTGAACGGCTTTGCTAGGCCCCATCCTCTCCAGCCAAGAAGCGAACCTTTGCTAGTTAGATCGGACAGCAAGTACTTTGTTCAAACTGTTGATCAATCAATGCCGGTCTTAAGTCTCTTTCATGTAAGTTCCACTAAGAACACATCGAAAGCAATAAAGGTAAAAGAAATCAGGGAGATCCCGAATTGCAAGACTATTTCCTCCATCCACCGCAGGAATTCCAACAAATCTCCATTTCCCCTTTGCTTCCGCACTTCTGGCCCCCCAATTACCTCAGACCCCCCAAACCCATTTCTAAGCTGGGTTGATTGTTTGGGGTTAAGGGTTTTAGGGTTTAGGGATTTGGCACCTGTTGAAGATAGTTTTCTCTTGTCAAAAGCATTTTTCTAGGATTTTAGGCCATTGAATTCATTGCTGCGGCCAGGGGGGTTGTTAGCACAAGGGGAAGCGATACGTTGGGGTTCCAGTATCAAGATATCTTGAGCTGTCTGGGCGTCGCCTAATCCTATACCCAAGTGACCTGCTTTTTGTTCGTCTCAAGTGTCCTGGCATGTTGTTCAAGATACTCTCAAGATCGTTGTTTGGAGATCAGCAGGGAGGGAAGTACTTGACAAAGTCCTGTCGCTGCCAGTGCCATGTGATTGAGGCGCATTCAAAGCCTGCCATTCTGGCGCAGTTTACAGAAGTTCTCCGTTGTCTGGTAATCTTGCCGATCCTTCGCACAGGCTTCTCCAATGTTGCGTCTCCCTATGA
Source organism: Symbiodinium pilosum (assembly GCA_905231905.1). Lineage (NCBI taxonomy): Eukaryota > Dinophyceae > Suessiales > Symbiodiniaceae > Symbiodinium > Symbiodinium pilosum. The sequence goes on from CAJNIZ010008000.1 coordinate 14,088, forward strand.
TCACCTCTGCATCCCTAATCCCCCCCGCCTAGTATCCTGAATGTCAAGCTGTGCCTCCTAGCATAACCGTGAATCCTGATGCCTGCCCGCATTCATCCCAAATCAGGTAGAACACGCATCTTAATCAACATGAGACCCGGAAAGCCTTTGCGGTTATACAACCCTATACAACCCTACATGCAGCATTACAAAGCTCCTGCAAAGCTGTATTATTGGGAAGTGTGTAGGGATTCCTACATGCCCTAGTAAACAACCCTAAACCCTATTGTGGCCTCCGTTTTCTGTTGTACTGCTCCATTGCCTCCTCGCAATCCTAAACAACTTACGCTCCCCCAAACTAACATGGAAACCCATATAGCCCCCCTTTTAGAAGGACTGTAGTCTTTATAGGGCCCATTTTGGGTTTCCATGTTAGTTTCCGGGAGTGTAAATTCTATAGCAGTTCCACGCCTGGTTTCCCTCCCTAGACCCTAAACCCTAAGCCCAAGGGCTTAGGGCTTAGGGCTTACCCTGAACCCTAAACTCCAATTCCCTACCAACAGCCAGCAAAGCTACCCTAAACCCTAAACCCTAAATCCTAGGCCCTTAACACCCTAAACTGCTACACTCTAAGCTGCGACGGACGTCTGAGGCCCTTCACACCGCTTCGCGAAGTGCCTTTGCCCTACGCGCGGGAGGAGCAGGGCAAGAGGTTAAGGTTTTTATAGCCCCCCTTAAGTAGATAGAATATGGCTTTGGGTATATTATAGTAAGATCCCGATCTACCCCATACTCTATCTACTAAAGGGGGATTATAGGTTTAGGATTAAGCCTTTGAGTCACACGTTTCTGAGGTTTCAGGTTTCGGGTTTGGAGTCTACGGTTTCTGTAGTATTTCAGCATGTATTATGATGTGTTATAAGCCATTCTAGTATAGTATGGCATACTATACTATACTGGCTTATAACATATCATAGTATGGTATATTGTAGTATATCATGGTTCAGGAGATATGAAGTTTGAGGTTTCCGGGTCAGAGCTAGGAGCGTTTGAATCTTGAACTGCGAGTTCATGGCTCATGGAGGTTTAGATCACATATAGGGGTTATACGGGGATAATGGAAAAGAAAATGGAAACTACTATAATGGGTTATATAAGGTATAATATTGGGGTTAGATAGGGATAATGGAAAGGAACATGGAAACGACCATTTAGGGTTTAGGGTTTTAG
>CAJNIZ010008001.1:0-15294 GCA_905231905.1 Symbiodinium pilosum
GTCGGTGGTGTCGGTGGTGTCGGTGGTGGCGGCGGCGGCGGCGGCGGTGGTGGTGGTGGTGGAACATGGCGGGACACCAATATGATAACAGTCATCCCTTGGAGTCACTATGTGTGGGTGGAGGAGGATCAGCGAAGCGGCCTTTAACCTACGTCCTCAAAGCCTCATCCCCGAGTCCCCAAATCCGGATCCCGAGATCGTGTACTCCCCGCACGTTACAAGCTCTAAACCCGGATACCTGAATCCTTGACTATGATCCCTAAATCCTGGACTGACATGGGGGCTTGCTAATAATTTTCTAATCTGCACATATAATCACCTCTCCCCAGCATGAAACCCCGCCACCAGAAGACCATAGGTTCCATTGTGGCATATTACATCATCCTGTGAATATCCAATGTTTGGGGTGGGGGGGGGAAGGGGTGTTTGGGGTTTAGGGTTTAGGGTTTAGGGGTTATACTAGGGGAGGGGACCATTATGTTACTCTCTCAACCCCAACCCAAAACAACCGGCCTGTACCTTCGGCTTCTGCTGTGCATAGTTCTCCCAAAACCAGAAGACCATCCTAGGCTGTCTCGGAAGTTCATGGGACTCATGGGTAGTCAGCCGACCTTTGGGGTTTAGGGTTTAGGGTTTAGGTTGTGTTGGATGGTCGCAGGAGCGAAAGGTTTTCCTGGAAGAGCAGCCCACATCCGAAAGAACTCTTTGGGCCGACGGCCAGGCAAACGCGTGGGGGCCAACCCAGCAGATTCTGTCAGACCGGCATTGGCACCCAGGCCATAGAAGGGGGGGGGGGGCACGGGCCCTGGACGTTGCACTTGCCCATTCATGACCAGATGCTGTCAGTGGAGGAATCTGTACAAAAGCAAATTCCTTTCGCGAGGAGGCTGGCCAAGTACCGATGCACTTCCAGCTCACACTGTTATCCTAAACCATGCACCCTTACGTAATCCTTTTGGTTGGGTCCAACAAGGTTGGTCAAAGCCGTACACGAGCCATGCTCGTGGGTGAGACTTACTCGCAATGCTGCAGCCTCCGCACGGCCCGCATCATCAGCACCCTTGGGCCCTCGCTTCTCACCTAGGGGTTTTGCCATATTCTGGCATGTAGCCAAGGGTTGAAAGAAGTTTCCTGAGGTTCCATCCGGATTTAAAGTTTTTCTTGATTGTTGAAGGCATTTTGTGAAGTGGGTTCTGCTGCCGCTGAATTTGTAGAGCTTCGTGCAGGTTCGCACAAGGTCTGTTCAAGTTCGACCTGGCTTCGCTAAAGTTGCGTCGTTTTCTTGTCCTGGTGATTGATAGACATTCCGATGGCAAAGAAGGTTTCGGTCTGAATCTGACATTGTACTGCCCTAGTGCTCCAGTTACCTAAATAATGGGTTCTGGGTTCTATATACCCTATAATTACATAGCTCAGTAACCTAGTCTTTAGGTAACTGGGAGCCCTAGGGCTGAGGAAGGTTTTCCTACTTTGCCCCGCAGAGGCCGCCACAGAGCGCTGGGAAAACAAGGCTTCGCCAGCCCGCTGCGCGCGGGGAACACCAGCGTCCCAAATAAACAAATTTCAAGCCAAATCTTCTGTTGGCCTTGGTCATATGGGAGTTTCCCAAGATCAGGGTACCTTTTTGGGGGTCCCCATAATAAGGACTGTAGTATGTTGGGGCCTATATTGGGTTCCCCTTATTTTGGGAAACTACCATTTTTTCTTGGTGGCACTTGTCTGCGAGAGATACAGATGCAAGAGCCCTGCCCTTGCACGAGCCTACACCTTCCGTGGCTGTCCCCGTCCCTGGCGGTCAGTCTGTGAGTGATCGAGTGGGCTAGATGTTTAACTAAAGAAGAACCTTTGTTTTAAGTCCCCAGCACAGAATTAGGGTTCAGCGTTTGGGGAGGGAGAGAATAAAAAGACTCCATACAACAGCTCTGTTGCAGGAACCATCAAAAATGAAAGCCAAATTTGAGCTCTAAGCGGATCCCCAACCTGAAAAGGGTCCCTAGAAGCCGTTCAGAGTAACCGAAAGGTTTGGCAGTTCAGAGTTTGCAGGCTCAGGCATATGTGTTAGACGGCCATTAGGATCAGTTTTGTTACGTGATGTAGTAGGCGGTTAGGCCCTGGGGTGGGGGTTCAGGGTTTAGGATTTAGGGCCTAGGGTTTAGGATGAAGGAAGGAGGATATATACACAGCTCAGGTTTACGATGTAGCGCGACATGGAATACGCATACGCGGCCAAGCCAAGCATCGACTTGATTTGCGCAGCTGTGACGGCACTGTGCGCCGTCAGCAGAACGAGCCTTAACTGAGGGGTGCTTCCCTATGGTTGAGCTAAGTATGATTACTGATTCAATCCATTTCATACAGCCCTCTGGTACCATCTTACTCGATACCATTGAGGACTATGACTATGGTATTCCCATAAGAAAGCACAACTCGTCTGAGTGTATCATGAGGTTGAGGATCCATCAGAGGGGGGGCGAAAGCGCCATCTTCTGCCTAGCCACGTTTGAAAAGCAAGAAGCAGGTGCATACACTTTTTCTGAACAAGAACAATCCAAGCTGCACGATGGCAAGCTCATGGGCCATCGAACCATCCATGGCAGGCGCAACGACAGTCATGTGCCTAAACCCTTCCGCTAGACCCTCCACCTACCCTCTTCTAGGGCCTAAGTACCCACTACTAGGGGCCAGATATCCACAATTAAAGGTGCTAGGAGGGTCAGCAAGAAACGTTGGACCACGCAGCCAAAAGCTCAGCAAGGTAACCACCCTAAACCCTAAACCCCTGTAGCGGGTATGCGGCGTGAAGCTGGACGAGCAACTCTAGGACTGGGATCTTGATTTGGGTGGCCCACTTAGGGTTTAGGGTTTAGGGTTTAGGGGTTTAGGGTTTAGGGTTTAGGCCCAAGCCTGGAAACCCTACTTGGGTTTAGGATTCAGGGTTCAGAATATAGGGTTGAGGGTGTAGAGGTTAGGGTAGGGTCAGGGGCACGTAGTCAATGTGTTACTAATGGGGATAGCTGGGGCTCTACGCCCCCTGACCCTCCAAGTAACCCCTTGACGAAAGGGACTGTTGATCCTGAAAATCCTGCATGACCTTAGCATAGTATAGTACCATAATTCCCAAGGTTTAGGGTACTTAGGGTCATGCAGGATGTTTAGTATCCACCGGATCTCTGCAATGAGAGCGGCATCCTCAAATATCCTTATCATCTCCTGGAAATGATTACTACACCCTCCGAGGACCCCACCCTCCGCACGAGGATGCACAATAGTTTCTAATAGGGACTGGGGAGCCCCTAAAGGGGGGTCCTTACAGCTATTGCCAGGATCATCTTTGTCCAGTCGGGAAATCAAGGCATCTGATCGATACACCTGACTACGCTTCCCAAGGAAGCTATACTCTAAACCCTGTCACCTCCCCTACGTACTAGTTGTACACCTTCTCGCAAGCCCTAAACCCTAAACCCTAAACCCTTTGTCTAAGGGGTGGAAAGGTGACTATAGTGTTGCGAAATGCTTCAAGACATGTCGGTCGCCATGTGAAGGTCCTAGACCCCCAAAACCAAGGCAAAGTAGAAACTGTGTGGCGAGTGCAAGCCTGGTTCCCTATTAGTGCATTCTTGTTCTTGATGTCTTCTTGTGCAGGTGAATATAATAGAATACGAAACTATGCCCGAGAATGATCGGATTGCTTTGCAGGAACTTGATCAGGGACGCTATTGTTTATCAAATATCCATTTTATGGTAACTCACTCTAAGTTCCTTGGCAGCAAACCGCACGACTCAGAAACTAGATGCAACTCCCAGAACCCTCTAAACCTGTGTACAATCGTAGCTTCCATTTCATTTTCCATCTGATTCTCCATTGTTGGGGTAATATATCCCTATATACCCCTTTAAAGAAAAGGCTTCCATTGCGTTTTCCATGTTCTTTTTCGTTTGGTTCTCCATTATTGGGGTCTATAGGGCAAAGCCGATCTGATGCTTTCATCAAATATGAAGGGCTTAAAGGGCACCGGGTTTGGAGTTTAGGGTCTAGGGTTTAGAATGGCATCTCACTGCTAAATTTCAGGAGAAGGAGAAAGCATGGACATACACTAAGCCTCAAGCCCTAAACGACTACGAAGTTGGCATGGATTCCCAATCACCGCGCGGCATAGGTAAATGTGCTACAGAACACTCGCTTTGTCCATTGAGAATAGTTCACCTGAAGTAGGCACTACTTCCGCCTCAACATAGATGAGCACTTTTCCAGCCGAGTAGCCTACCATACATACAACCATGGCTTTGAGAAACATGCTCGTGTCATGGCGCTAAGGCACTTTTCAGGTGGCGGAAAACCCCCACCCAGGGCCCTGACAAAGCCAGCAATGCTTGGAGGAAGCTCCAGCGGCCTTCGTTCATGGCTTTTAGGGTTTATTGTTTAAGGCTTAGGGGATTACTTGGGGGGTCAGGCCGACTTAGTCAATAAGAAAGACTAATCAGGACGCTATTCTTGCGGTCATACGATAGTCATGCTGTGAATTGAAAAATCTTGCACGACCCTACACATCTTATACCCTTGGGGTGAAAATACTATTGCGGATTTTCCGCTGGTGGAAGATTTCCTCCGTCCACCGCAAGGTCCTAATCTTGGGCGGCTAGGGCCCCGAAAAACCCCAAACCCTGAGCCCCCTAAACCCCAAACTCCTCTTATGACTCGCGTTCAGGCCGCAGACTTTGGGCTTCTGGTTAATGTACGGGCCTGAATAATCATCAATCTCATTTTAAGGTTATAGTCCCCCTTAAGTAGATAGAATATGGGGTATATCTTTTTATAGTATACCCTAAGCCATATTCTGTCTACTTAAGGGGGACTATAGTTTCAGGTACCCTATACTAAATCTATACGAGGAATCTGGGACCACAATGATGGCAACTATTCCGGCTCAACCTTGCCAAGCAATCCTTGAGACCCTTGAACCCCAGTACCTGCTAGGTTCAAAGTTGCCCTGCCCTAAACCCCAAACCCTAGGGTCATCCACTCTGAGAGCTAAGCCCCAAAGTCCCCAACCGCCATCTGAAAGAATCCTTAAGGGGCATCAGAGACCCCCCTAAGGTCCCATATCATCTCCTACTATGGGACCTCAATACATATGAGGTATAGTCTAAACTCCTAGTACCCGCCTTAATAAGCCATCTAATTCTCCCCCATATAAATCCCCTATATAACCCGCTTTAAGGAGTTTAGACTATAGCTCATATGGAGTTGCCTTAGGCTTTCCTCAGCAATCCCGGCAGATTGCTGGGACTGCTGGCTTGAGACATGGTCCGTTTGGGTCCCCAAGGCCTTGCATGATACACTGCATCTCCTTGCTTGCTCTGTAGTCCCCCACTCAAGGCTTAACTTTACTGTCACATCTCAGCTTGAAACAGCGGACCCCAAAAATGTAAAGTGATAAGGTTGCAGTACAGTCTCACTAAGTCTCACGCTTCACATGTTTTTGAATGCTCCAAACAGCAGCTAATGCTGTTGGTGCAGTAGCCTCTCGGGCATCCAAATATTTTTCCTTAGCCGCAGACGACATACCTCAAAGAAACTACATGGGAGGGGCCAGGTAAATCTTCGCCCTTGAACCTTACAACCCGAAACCCCAGAGCGCTCAGCCGTAGAGGACAAATCCTAAGCCCGAAACCCTGACCTCTAAACCCCCAGACCGAAGACCCTAAACTCTCAACTCTAAACCCTAAACCCTGAACTCTAAACCCAAAACCCAAAACCCTGAACTCTAAACACCAAACCCTAAAACCCTGAACTCTAAACCCTAAACCCTGAACTCTGAACCCTGAACTCTAAACTCTGAGCCCTAGAGCATGATTCAGGCACCGGCCTCAGCGGCAGAGGCGCTGCATCCACTGGCAGGATCCTGTGAGAGTTTAGAGTTCCCCTTAAGTAGATAGAATGTGGCGTATATAGGGGATTATATAAGGTTTAGGGTTCAGGGGTTAGGGGGTTTAGGGATAGAATATGGGGTATACATGCGTCTGCGCTCCGCGTTCCCACCCCCCCCCCATGGTGGCGCATATAGGGGATTATATAAGGTTTAGGGTTTTAGGGGTAAGGAGTTAGAATATGGGGTATATGGGGATCTTATTATAATATACCCAAAGCCCTCCATCTACTTAAGGGGGAGTTTAGAGTTTAGGGCTTTTTGGCGATGCCAGGCTTTAGATTACAAGGATTTAGGGTTTAGACTACAGGGATTAGGGTTCAGGGTTTAGTGCTAAGGGTTTAGGATTTAGAATTTAGGGATTAGGGGTTCCAGCGTTTAGGATCTTGGGTTTAGAGTTTAGGGTTTGGGGATTTGGGGATTTGGGGTTTTAGGGGAGGTGTTGAGATGAGATCCCTTGCTACTTCTGGGGTTTAGGGTTTAGGGTTTAGGGTAGTTGAGAATCGAAGTGGAGGGTCAGGGCGGGAGATATCTCAGTTCAGGGTTTTGGGTATAGGTTTTGGGTATCCACCTACTTACTAAGTCCACAGGGGACTCAGTAAGAATAAAAGTAAGCCCGAAAAGCCATACAATGAAGAATGCCGGCTATCTCCAACATTAACCTACATACCCACTGCCCTGACCCTAAGCCCTAAGCCCCTGCACACTGCAGTTTCCATTGTCTCTTCCACACCTCCGGTACTTACCAAGTCCCCCTGGCCATCCAAGTATCCCCTGGAAGCCATGAGCTTCAAGCCTAGTATTGAACTTGCTGGGTAAATACTGCATGACGGTCAGTATACTGTGCTACATTTTAAAAGAGATTCCACAGGGAAGAGCTCAGAGGGAAGGACATAGGGATATAGTGGCAGGCAGTTTTGTCTATCAACCATACTTCATGTCGAGGGTTTGGGGTTTTACGGCTTGGGATTTAGCATGCAGGCTTACGAATTGCTATAGCTTGGGGATGATGTCTTGCAGAGTTGGGCGTAGAGTTTAGGGAGGAGCGCTGAAAGATCAGGATCTTGGTTTGGGCATGCGTTCAGAGCTTCGGATTAGGGGCCCAGGGATCTTTGACTGTTTGTCATAGCCCCGACCTCCGATTCCAACTTTCATCGAAACAGTGAAGCTCGAGGCCTATATGATATGCACGAAAAAGGGTTCAGGGAAAACTTGAGGTCCAGTAGCCTAGTACTGTTGTTGATTATAGCCCTGTAATGTTGTGTTCCGTGGAGGTCTCCTTGTCTAAGTCATAAGCCCCAGGGTCCTGTGGATGGAATGCGTCTTGCAACGGTTCATCGGCCAGCCCATGCGATCGCCTTCCACTACCTCAGATTTCAACCGACCCGTACGACTTTTGCAGCTTCAAACTACACCCTAAACCCTAAACCCTAAACCCTACTGCTAGTGAATTTCCCCGAGCTGCCACTAGAAAACTCCCAAATTCTGGGGATGCGACAGGAGTACACCCACGGCCTATTTTGGGGATCTCTCAGGGGCAAGAGGCCAGAAATCATTAGCCCGTAAAGAGTTTAGCACTAAACCCTTAGTCCTAAACCCCGTGCCCTCCACGCTGAACCGTAAGCTCTAAACCTTCAACCCTAGGCCCTTAAAACCCTATAAGCCCTAAGCACCCTAAGCCCTCAACCTTTGACCCTAAACCGTAAGCCCTAAGCCCTAAACCCTAAACCCCAAGCCCTAACCCACTTAGCCTAGGTTCGGGGGGGGGATCATGGGCCGCCCCGGAACCTTCATGTAGTTCCTTTTGGGGTACGTAGGAGGTTTAGGATTTAAGGTGTGGAGTTTAGGGCTTAGGGTGTGGGGTTTCGGACCTAAGGTTTTGAGGTGTTTGTTTAGTGCTCAGGGTTATTGATAGGAGCCCTGAGGTAAGGCTCGGGTGTCTTTAGCTACGGGCTCAGGAGCTACGCTTTTGGCTTGGGCTTCGGGCAGTGCATGCGAACCATAATCTAAGCTCCTGGTATCCCCCTAAATAACCCTATACTAGACCCCTGTATTATTCCTTATATAACCCCCTCTTTGAGGAGTCTAGACCCTAAACCCTACATCCTAAACCCTAAATCCTAAACCCTAAGCCCAAAACCACATATTATTCCCTATATAACCCCCTCTTGAAGGAGTTTAGACTAGAACTGGTGTGGAGCTGAGCTTTGGACGAGGGCATTTGCATCCTGCTTTGCCAGCCGAAGAGCCTCTCAGATGAGTAGCTCTCAGAATTATAGATATAGGGGTTATATAGGGGTTAAAAAGGGATAATGGAAAATACAATGGAAACTACTATTGAGGGTTTTGTAATATGTTTGATGCTTGAACGTTGTAAGGTGATCTCTAAACCCTTATCCCTATACTCTTCCCGCAAAATACCAGCAAAGGCACCTAATCATACTCTAGGAACCTTGCCAACATAAAGCACCCTGAAAGCAAACTTAGGGCTCCTTGCTAGGGGCTTCTGCAGCTGCAATTCTCACTCTTCTTGCTTTCACATCTGAACCGCAAAAGAATATGCTTGGATCAAAAATACATTTTCTTCTCATCAGCGCTACTCCATTCTTGCTGGTATGCTGAAAGACGACCCAAAAGTAAGAAGCTCCCAAGAAGCACAGCCCACGAGTCTGAGTCGCACGAGCACAACAAACGACAATATACCATCGTATATTGTAATATACAATGATATACTACAATATACTATTGCCTACTATAAGATACTATAGTATCTTATAATATCCTTAAACCCTAAACCCTGAACCCTAAACCCTAAACCATACGATACGCGAGGCCTCTTCAACATCGCGCGGTAGCAGAAGCTCTTCAGCCTCTTCCGTACTAAAAGCGGATTCCAGTCAGGTATCAAATTGAGATGTTACAAGGCCTTACGGGATATCTACTGAAAGGATCTGAAAGTGCTTTGGAGGCCTGAGGAACAGGGTCAAAACCCTAAACTCTAAACACCCCAAGAGTCTAGGCATCTGAAAACTTCGTAACTTGAAGGTCCAAGGCCCTCGGGGCTGGGTTTGGCTTAAGCAAAGTACTTTAAGGGTCAGAGGGACTTAGTAAGTAGGTTGATAACCCCTATATCCCCATATAGTAACCCTAGTTATCCCCAGTAATTCTACTTACTAAGGCCCCATGACCCTGAGTTTAGGGGTGCCCCCGGCATTGACTATTTGAGCCAACCAAGGGCACGCTCCTCTTTGAAACTTGTCCTCTATGTTTGCCCTCTGGGAATATGTTCCTGTGGGGCTCATGAACCATGCGGTGCTTGGTTCAGGGTTTAGGGTTTGGGGTTCTTTGGCTGCAGGATGTAAGGTAGGGGCACCATGTCATTTCGAGGCATTCTGTACCATGTTAGTCCAGGAATCTTGGACAATAATAATGGTGCTTTCTTAGGCTTCTACCGTACCAGATCCCTATACATAGGCCACGTTTCCATTTCATGTTTGACTTTCTTCCCCATTTGATTCTCCATGATCGGTAACTTAAAACTAAGCCAATATACAAACCGTCTACATATACCCCTCATGAAAATCCAAATTTTCCAATCCACAGGCACAAATTCGCAGCTCTTGGGACACCACTGCAAACTCTGACCCCGACACCCTAGACTTACCTGAGGTTATGTAAGGATCTAATTTCCCAAATAACGGACAATCACATGGACAAGAAACGTAAAATGGCAAATTGGTGCTTATCGGGATAGATACGGTCTAGCAGTACGCTTGACCATGGTAAGGAATGAAGGAATGCAAAAGAACAAGGAAAGTACTACGTTATGAGGGATGATATAAAGACTACTGCAAGTATCCATTCCTGATTTCCTTGTTAACAAGGAGGTAAGGAACGTCTAGCCTAAACCTAAACCGTAAGCCCAAACCCTAACTAAACCCCAAACCCCTAACCCTAAACCGCTAACCCTGAACCCCTTGCCCTAAACCCTAAACCCTCAAGCCCAGATAAACTTACCAGTACGTAGGGTACCCTAATTTCCTTACTTTTACAAGTTTAAACTCCAGATGCCCCGCAAACCCTAAGTAATGGTAATTAAGCCTAAATGACCCGAAACCCCTAAACCCTTAAACCCCTAAACCACCCCCCTTCCCCCCCCCACCCGTTGCAGCCCAAACCCTGGTAAAAGCAGTCTCATAGCTTGAGGCAAGCGGAAACTTGAGAGTTCCCAGAATTCAATGCCGCATTACACTGACTCCAAGAAGATCCCTAAGAAGGCAGTTCAGGGTTTGGGGTTTAGGGCCCTAAGACATTCTGAGCTTCGAGGGTCAGGGGAACTTTTTGCAATTAAGCAGGCAAACCAGAATGTGGAGTTGTGAAAGGACTTATAGGGATTATTAACCTACTTCCCGTGTCCCCTGACCCTCCAGAAAGGATTTTTGTCACAGCAGGAACCTAACATGATGGCCACCACAAAGGCTCCGAGAAGGGACCGAAGCCAAAGGTAGTCCGTGAACTAAATGCCGAGCGCCCAGGCTTCCCCGGCGTTGAGAAACACTGAACCTTAAACCTGAAATCTAAGAGCCCGAAACCTTTAAATCCAAAATCCTACGCGGCACTCGAGGTGCCTCGCCATCTCCGTAAACCACGAAGAGCCGGGGCGGAGGCGCCTGACGGCTCATTTTTGTTGCAACGAAACACAGTCTTGCTCTGTATGAAGTACTGTAGTGCCCACTTCTTTGTTACGACTGTTCTGGGAGCAAGAGGCAAGGACAGTGACAGGAAACTAGTAGCTTCAAGGTTCATAAGGGTAGTTACGGCTTTTATGGTGTCTGATTCCAGGGTCAGTATCTTAGCCTCCTGACACTTTCTGCGGACATGGTCCACTAGCTGAAGCTTTCAACCATCCACTTACAGACCTTGAAGTCCAAGCTGGCCCTACACTGAAAGTCTGCAGTTCTCCAGCAATAGCCCTCCAAGCCCTTGAATGTACTACATGTTTGCAGTCCAAGAGCTTCAGGTATACGTGAGGGATTTTTCCCAGGCTTGCTAAGAGCAAAGGTGCAATTTCATGAGTATCCGTGAAATCCAAGCTGTTCGAAGGAAGAACCAACAGGCCGAAATCCTCAAGTCTATAAGTAGGAAGGTAGATCATGTGGCGAGCTATTTTGCTTGGCCCCCTCCAGGAATAAAATATCCCACTTTGCAGTAGCCGAGGAAAGCCGCACGCCAAAAGTCTCATGAATCCCTATCAAAGGTTCCAGAAAAATCTGGAAAGAGTAGCGCTTTATAGTCGATGAGCCCAACAAGATTGTAGCCTTCTTTTCAAGCACCACAGCCACCACGAAACAAACAATCTTGCGCAATAGTCAGAACTACAGGATTTTCCAGCCTAAACCCTAAACCCTAAACCCTAAACCCAAAAGGATTTTCCAGCCGAAAAATCGCCCCCACGGCTATTCCTTCAAGCCCTCACTCAAGCCCCAAGCCCAACAATGATATGGAGGCTCGTCAAAATTATGGCCTCTTTTTGGGGTGCCTAAATATTACTTGGAAGTTCAAGGGAACTTAGTACGTAGGTTAGTAACCCCTATAAGCCATATAATAACCCCAGATATCCCCAGCAGCAACATTTTACGCCGTCCCCCTGCCCCTAAGCCCTAAAACCCCAAACGCTAAACCTTACTTACTAAGTCCCATCCCACGACCCTAAACTGTCCACCAACTATAGGGCGCTACTGCCTCTTCAGGCAAGGGGAGGAAGGAGGCATCCGGATGCTTGAAGGGCATGTGGGGGTTGACACCTGAAGGGGTTTGGGTTTAGGGTTTACGGTTTAGGGTTCATGGGGTTAACACCTGAAGAGCTTTTGTTGGCGTCACTTTGCTTGCTGCGCTCTAGACGGGTGTCAATAAGTGGTTTCAGCCGAGGCTTCATGACGGCTTGCAGGCTATTTTCATACGTTTGGTGAACACGGGCTTCCCTGCGGCGTTCTACAGCTAGTAAGAGAGGGCTCTGGCCTTTTGATAAATCATACATAACTCATAGAGTCCTAGTTCGGCGTGGTTTGGGGTCGGGTTTACCAAAACTCTTGTTGATAGCATGGTGCGACGGCCGCGGTGGTGCGCCTCAGGTACTTGGAAGGAAAGCACACACGGTTTGAGCTCTGTGTTTCATCAAGGTGTAGGGTTTGAACTGCTGCTGTATGGCCTAAGCCCTTAACCCAAAAGACCCTCCCCTAGAAATCAAGGGTAGTGTAGCACATCATGACTCTGGCGCGCCCCGCACCTTTCTACTTTCCTGTCTACCCCCCCCCAGGTTTACCTAGGGTTTAAGGTTGAGTCCTATAGTATATGGCCTGTAGAGTTTACTTATAAGGCTTTCCACGGCACATGCCTAGGGTTGAGGGTTTAGGGTCCTTGACATGGCAAACTCCTCCGGTAGCCACAGAGTCCGCTCAAGCTTTGGTTCTACACGAAAGGGTCACAATCGCCAGCCTCCATGCTCAAGCCCAAACACCAAACCCTAAACCCTTAACCCAAGACCATAGACCTTAGAGCCAAAACCCTGAATCCTAGACCCTAGACCCAAAACCCTGAACCCTAAAGGCCGCAAGCCTCAAGTTAACCTTCAATCCTGAACTAGAGAAAGGGGATTCTGGACACGAATACGCACCCTCATGTAGCCTCATACCCTTACCTACACCCTAAACCCTAAGCCCTAAACCCTGAGCCGTGAACCCTAAGCCCTATAGCCTAAGAAACCCAGAGCCCCCAAAACCCTGAAACCAAGACCGTCCACTCGCATCTGCAAAGCCGCTGGATTGAGAACTTTTGCTTCAACCCTAATCCCTAAGACCTATTCCCAGGCTTTTAGGCTTTAGGGATACACAGACTCCTGACATGCTGGACATATGCTTGTGCATTTTAGAAGTTTAGGGCTGTACAGACGGCAAGAATCCACAACAAATCACAACTGTCAGGAGCCCCAATATGCCTGAATTGAGGGATTTTGCCCTCACCCGTGCCGGCAGCCGACAGCCTGTACGGACCCCCAAACCCCAAAGCCCTGAAGCCAAAACCCCCGAACGCAGAGGCACATCGAGGCGACGCAAAGTCGTCCCCCATCGATACCGCAAGCTTGAAATCCACAGATTGATCTCCGCGCACCTTTACAGCTTTGGTTGTCCCCAAGTGGGAAGCTTCATCTGGGTTGCTGTTAAGGAATTTGAAATAAGTTACTTTGATACAGACACCCTACTTTTAACAATATATAGACATTGTGGCAACTTGAACCCTAAACCCTACACCCTAAGCTGTTTATACCGTAATATGGTAGCTTGACATAAGTCCTTAACAGCAACCCAGGTGAGTAGTGTTTTTTGGTGGTTGAACCTAGTAAGATTATGTTCCTTATATAAAATACTATACCCCAAAAGGAGGATATAAGCTTACTCTATAATGGGTACCATCGTATCCCCAAATAACCCTAAACCCTAAACCCCTAAACCCTAAACCCCAAAAACCCCTAAACCCTAAACCCCTAAACCCCTAAACCCTAAACCCCTAAACCCCTGAACCCAGAACCCCTAAAACCCTAAACCCGAAACCCCTAAACCCTATAATGGGTACCATAGTATCCCCAAATAAAATACTACTCAAATAACCCTTATATAACCCCAGTTTCCATTTCATTTTCCATGTTCTTTTCCATTTGATTCTCCATTATAGGGCCCTAAACCCTTCAATGGGTACCATAGTATCCCCACATGAAATACTACTCCGGTGATTTTGGGGTTTAGGGCTCGGGTCCGAGGTTCAGCCTAAGGAATCAAGGGTCCAGGGCCCAGGGCTTAGGGTTTAGGGTTTAGGGTTTGGGGTTTGGGGTTTAGGGTTTAGGTTTTGGGGCTTGGGGTTTAGGGTTTAGGGTGTAATATTTGGGGGGTCTATATTGCGGTCCCCCTGCTTAGGGAAACGACCAGGTAAGTGCTCTGGGTGAAGCTGGAGAAGAAAGAGGGCTTCAGTTGCAAGGGAGCTATAGACGACTGTGGGCTTGGGAGTTTGGAATATATGGCGTAGGGCACCACGAACATAGAGATCGGTAACTTAAACCTCAACACGCTCATTACAAGGCACCCTAAAACAACACCTGGAAGCTGGACAGCAATTCCTTTGAGATTGTCACCCTTCCCGCTTTGTTCTCACTGTATTTTGTGGAGTTGCAGGAAATCCCAAACCTAAAACCTAAACCCAAAACCAATAACCCTAAACCATGCAAACCCAAAACCCTCAACCCTAAATCCCTAGACACTAAACCCTAAACCCTAAATAGTAGTTTCCATTTTCTTTTCCATTATCCCACTGTAACCCCCATATAACCCTAATATCACCCTAGACCACACTTGCACAGCGGGGCATCCTGCAAGTTGCCTTCAGTTTTCGCTGATTCCATCCTCAAAATGATTTGCCGGTCCCAAAACGGTTTAGGGTTCAGGTAAGGTTTAGGGCTTAGGGTTTATAAGGGTTTAGGGTTCAGGGCTTGGGGTTTAGGGTCAGTGCCCTGGACAAGGCCAAAGGACTTGCTACACGATGTCCCTCTATTTGAGCGCTGAATTGTTCCATATATGGTAGGTTATGAAAATTGCGGCTCGTTTTTGGTCCCCCGGTATATTATGGCAGCTACGTGGGGCACGCCAAAAAAATGTGGAACCCCCCTATCACCCCAACCCTAAACCCTAAACCGCGCTCACAGCACCCTGAGCCCATCCCATGAAGGCCAGAGCCCGGACCTCGAAGTAATTTCCATCCTCATCGCGCAGGTAGACCCTGTCGTAGTCGACTTGGGCCACATAGACGCTACCCCTGTCCTCCCAGTGGGTTTAGGGTTAGGTTTGTGGTGGGATAGTCTTGTCCTACGTTGAAGGTTACCGCTTTGTAACTTTCATGACTGTCGGCCCCATCCTTCTCTACTTGACTTTGTTAGTTTGTTTCATCGTTGAGGTCTCACCCAGATCCAAGCTTCTCATCTCTGGCTTAAGGTGCAAGTGAATGTCGTTGCTGTCGCATCTTTCCCATCATGACTCATGACAATCATGACTGCTATCCGCATCCACGGCGTGAGCTCAGGGTACCTTGAACTTGCTTGCCCCTACTCACAACCTGCCAGCAGACCCACGCAGGTAACGCTAAACCCTGAAACACCAAACCCCTGAATCCTAAGCCCAAACCCTAAGCCCTCAACTCTTGACCCTGAACCCTAAACCCTAAACTCCTAAACCCTAAACCCTAAACCCTAAACCTCAGTACGACTGTCCTGCAGCATCTTCAAGGCCTTTTGCTCGCCCACTGCAGCCACGTCCTTGATCCACTC
>CAJNIZ010008002.1:0-17335 GCA_905231905.1 Symbiodinium pilosum
ATTTGCATATTATCATTGCCAACATACAGAACATGTGCAGCAATCCTTCACGAAAGGCGTGGCTTGCCGTTCGCGGCTTGGCCTTCTCTTGCCAGTTGCTGGGATGGCCTGGCTGAGCAAGCTGAAAGATGGTGAGGCGATCTCATGTGATAGAATCAATCAGCTCCCAAGTCAAGCACATCAAGATCCATAAGGCTAAGGGCTACGCTTCCATGTCAGCAGCTGGGAAAATTCGAACAGTCTTCCCTGACGAAGCGAAAGTCTCCTGGCAAGAGCTCTTGTCAAATTGTGCCCTTTGTTGGACCACCCATTTTTTCTTGACCGCCCGTAAGGGGAACCCAGAGGGTGTCATACGGTGCCACAAACTTGACGGCCACCCCATGTACTACAAGGCGACAGGGGCACAGTCCTCGATCACCTCTGAACTGACATGAGGAGTTGGCATCCTGATCCAAACTTTGAAGAAGTTTCGCATCGTGTTTCGCATCTTTCCATTTCTCCACTGTCCTATCCCGGCTTGAACGAAGTTGCTCCCTGGAGCTCTCCGCCTCAAACTCCTGGCTGCAGCTAGGTAAATTTTGGTGTCCATCCTTGTCTGCATTTGTAGGTCCTCAACAGTTGACAAGGCTGGTGCAAGCAGTACTCGCCGTTCCTCCGGATGGCATCTTAAGTGATGCAGTGCAGAAGGCAAGTCCGTGAGCGATTGGACTGTTCAATGCATCTGCCTCAGAGGAGTCTGCTGTGGTGGAGTCTACGTATGGAGTTGCGATCCGGTCACGCACAGACCTGTTGCCAACCTGTCAAGTTCTTCGAATTCTTCAGCTGTGCTGTTCAAATACTTGCCTACTGCATCTTACGAGTGCTGACAACATCTGACAACTGGCCTCTGGAACATTCTCCGGGATTTCGAGCGAAGTGACTGCTGTGACAGAATCTGAGAACTGCACTGAAGCCTCTACATGCTGGCGGTTCCAGGCTGGAATTTAGAAGAAACTATGCAATGCAAAGCTAGCCTCTCCTCCTGCAGAAGACGCCTGTGCACTTCAGGGGATGCTGCTGTACTGCTCGCTGCGCACACACAAAACAGGCACCTGTGCCCAAGGAGTGGGCCTTGGATAATCTTGGATAGTAGTAACTTGAGACGTGAATCAGAAGAACGTCCCCTCTCTCATGCTTGCAAGCTGTCATTCTCTGGCTGAGGTCATGGTGGCCACTGCTTAGCATCAAGTCAATGCAGTCGCGGGGAAAAACAAAGCTTCGCCACTTTGAGGGTTCGTATGGGTTCGAAGAGAATCCAGTGAACTTCGGCCAAAGCGCACACGATCCCGAGCAGACCGCAGAGTGGAGGCAGGACCTCTGAGACCACGGCAGAATTCAAAACAAAGCTGGAGCGACCAAAGCTGGAGCGATTGAGCAGGTGGCTGAGCAAGGACTCCATCACGCTTGGGGGCTCCAAGGACAGCCTGGCACCGGGCCTCAGCACATCTCAGCACTATCCACTTTCTGCAAGAAGCTTCCTCTACGTGCCAATCCAACAGAAGCCTCAGTGCCCAGACGTAAGATGAGCGACCTCCTTGCCTTGCCTGCCCCCATTTCCCTTGCCAAAGCATCGACAGACCCAACAATCGCTGTGGACGCATGCAGTGTTCACAACTTGTCTGAACATGCCGATAGCTGCTACTTCGAAGCAGACTTGGCAGCAGCAGCTTGCGAACCCGAAAAAAAACATCATGCTTGGATGCAGGCTGGGTTCGGCTGGCCTTCGCCGCAGATGCAGAAAACACGGCTTCGTAGCATGGCAAGGCATTGCTGTCCAAAGAGCTGGCTGGTGGACAGAGCTGGCCGCACCTTGTCACCATCATTCATCATCTATGCGCAAAAGAACGAAGGGCTCCATTCCCTTGCCTTACCTTGTTCGCCAGTTAGCTCGCGAATCTCCTCCTCCATTTCAAGCAGGCGCCTGTAGCAGACATGCGCGATCTTCCACAAGCAGAATTCAAGGCGCTGCATGCGCTGCGTTATTGCAGCGTTCTACACGCATGGAAGAAGACGAAATGCCCCTGCCTGCGCATCATGGCGCACTCGTCATGATGGTCAGAGTCCTGTTGTGTAACCCATTTTGGCGCCATGCCAAGAACCCGAATGCGACCACATGCAGCTCAAGGACCAAAACCCAGCCGTCTCTCAAGCTGAGGGCGCATGAAGCTTTGCAGCGGCAGCATGCTGCAGCATGCTGCAGCTGCATGCCGGCTACATGCTGGCTACGTGCGGGCTTCGCGCCTCGCCGGTTTCTGAGCCGTCACCAGACTCCTCTTGACGTTCATGCGCACGATTGCATACCTGCAGTTGGCTTGCCGTCGCAAAAAATGCAATGCACGAAGGAGACCAGTGACTGGTGCACGCAGGGCATTCTCAGGTCGTCACCCAACATGCATATCGGTCCTTTGACTCGATCGACATCTTAAGCTGTCTGACCTCGAACCGATGAATAGACGGTCAGGTGACACTGAAGTTGAGCCAAGCCCAGCCAAGCCGAATCCCCAAAAGAATCTTTATGCAGTTGAAAACAAATCGTCATTCTGTTTTTGGAAGCAGCCCCCCCTCTTGCGAACAGGTCTGTTTGCTTCTGCAGCTGGGAATCCTAAACTTGGTTTGCCCTTCACAACGGCACCCTTCGGTTTGTCGACATCAAGACAGTGCTGCGGCGAGTCGGCTGCTGCAGAAATCAGACCCTGAATACGTTCTCAGTCCGAACGAGTCCGACATCTTGCCGTTTTGGGCGCATAGTCAGTTAAAACCGGGCATCAAGGACAAGGAGCGAGCGCAGCTAGGTCTAAGTCTGGCCCTCCCCATCTCCGTTGTTCGCCCGCACAACGAGTAGGCAAGCATTGAGCCCTGAGCCGGTGCCTCACGTGTTGCTTTGAAAAAGCCGATAATTATGTCAGGCCCTGCAGCAAGGCTTATTCAGTATGCAGAGGCCAATCTGTTAGCGTGACTTGTGGTTTTTGCGATTGCGGCAACGTCTGTGCGACCACTACTGGAATGAGCATGTCCTTCAGCGGGGGTGGCTCCGCAAGGGCAGGTGCTGCCTCGAGAGTGTTCGGGAGTACAGGGGAGTGTTGGGAGAGTACCGACTAAAGTGCCTAACCTCCTGTGAGGCTATCCCACTTCAAATTTATAGCAAATATCTGTAAACATGATGCAAAACCAAGATCATACAGCACTGGCAATTCCTCCTAATTGCAGTGGCACTGACAAACCTCATCCGCAGGAGTTTGGTGCCATTTGGTGCCCCACCGAAGCTTTCAGTTTCTCCTTCTCATGGTCCAAGGCAGGAGTAGCAGTTTGTTGTTCCTCCAGCTCCTCTTGCAAGGACTGCAGGAAAATCAGACCCAATGTAACTCGCACGCTCACGTACGGCCAACAGCGGAGATCCTTTATCTCATTCTTCAGCTTTTTGATTTGATCCTCACAGATCTGACAGCATCCGCTGCCACTGCTCTTTAAACTTGATGCGCTGAGCACTTCAGGAACGGTTTCACAGAGCGCGGCTGCCCCACTTGTCGTGTAATGTGGGCAATGCTGCCTACAAAATGCTGGAATTATGTGCATCGTGGCTGCGGCTTGCCAATGCCATGTTTGCTGCACAGCGGCTTTGTCCTCCAAATAATGTTTTTCAGCTAGGCGGCGTTCACGCTCTGTGCGTACCTGCAGGGGTTGCCATCTCAACTTCGTCGTGCATGCAAAGCAGGCCTCATCCAGAAGCTGCTTGGCAGCCAAGTGTCCCTGGGCGAAGTGGTCTTGATGTCAGCCCGATCACCATGCTGGGACTGTACGCAAAACCCTCATGCCTCACAATGGGTTTCTACCATGTTGCACACAAACCGCACAGCAGAAAACTTTGCATCACAAGGGTCCTGAGCTTCGGCAGGTGATTCTGTGAAAAGAGCATTTCGCACTTCCTTCATTGCCTTCCGCAGCCACAAGCAGAATGAATGGGTGCTGACGTTGATGGGACGCCCTTGCACCTTCCGAAGCTTGCCAACTTCGAGATTACGTTGCCGTCGCTGTCGCTCCATCAAGTTCACCTGAAGCAGTCCGCGCTTTCAGGTGACACCAGTAGAAAGAGCCCTAGCAGGTCCTGCCTGCTGCCTGAGAAGCTCAACGTCCTGCCTCGCCCACCTTGGTCAAGAGGAACAAGGGGGCGAGTGCTGTGGGATGCTTTGGGCCTGCTCCGAAGAGGTGGACATGCAATTCACACACAGCCCCTGGCGTTCGCGAGTGCCCATTTTCAGGACGAAGCTGCGACAGGGCGACCTCGTGAAGTGAAGAAACAGAACACACTTAGCTCCCTTAGAGAGGAGGAAGATTCCAGGCATCTCCAGCCTCATATTCCCTCAAATGTTGGTTAAAGGTCGCCTGCAGCTTGTCCACCTCTGTCAGCAGAACCTGCATCTGCGTGAAGGACCAAACTTGTCTTTTGCGCGACTGGGTTTCGACCCCCAATGCTGGAGAAAAAAGTCGCAGCTTTTCCATACACACATCTGTTGTGTGCACGACGCGTCGAGACAGAAAGCTGAACTGCGCAGGCAACCACCAAGAAACTACTAAAGACAGGATCGGTCTTAAGAAATCATGCGCAGAGCGGCCTCATTGATGATCTGGTCAATGCTTGCTTGCCACACACCACTCTGAACTACCTAGCATGGAAGGAAAGATCCAATGAGCATCAAGTACGTGCATCCATGTGGCCCTGACTTCACTCTTAGCTTCGAGGTGAATTTCTTCTGAGGACCTTAGCTCAACATAATTGACTCCAGCCCCATGTCACCCTTTTCGCTCGACCGAAATGAGCGAAGTGTCGGTATTCCCGAGCCAAGGCACCTGGTCAGCTGGCCAAATCCCTTGAAGCACGTCCATATCTTTTGCAATGACCTGGGGATGTGTTTTCGAGAACCAAGAAAATTCAGAACTGAGTCAAGCGAGCTTGACAGATTGCTTAGCTCATTTAAAAGCCTTGTCTGAGACTGTGACATTGCGCGTGAGCTTGCAGCGGGAATTGACTGTGCATCTTCTCCGCAAAGTACGCAGTCTACGCTTTATTCGAACGCTCCACTTGGGTTGAGAGGTCTTAGAACTGTCCTAGCAGCCAAGTCATAGCATCAATCAGACAATCCACGGAGGGAACCACACATTTAAGCCCTGGATTGCGACGCGCCTGCCTACAACAGAAGAATGCACAGAAAGTCGTGTTTGCATGTCACAGAAACAATGAGCGGTCATGAGGCGTGAACGACTCTTGTGTCATCAGCTCTAGTTTCTGATCATTTGTTGCTAATGCCATCTGAAGTGCTGGAATCCTGTCGTTGCTGCGTATGCACTATCCATTCATCTGTCACTGACTCGAACGGCAGATTCGCCAGTATGGTTGTTGCAGCTTAGGCTCAGCCAGAGAAGCAGCCATGCAATACATCAACATGCCAAGTAATCAATTCATAAGTGTCGACAGGCCGTGAGCGAAGCATCTGAGTTTATGGAAGACATCATGGCCCAATGGTGTCCTGGGGTCGGTCTTAAACAACTTCTGTCCGCAGCATGTGCGCGCCACATTGCGCCACGGGGCATCACACTGGTCAGGCAGACAGAATTCTGGCCAAGGATGACCATTGCTGCGCATGCTAGGCAGTTATCTCTTGGCCGCACCACACCGACTGCAGCTGAGCATCATCTTTCTGACATGGTATTGTGGAACGTGGAATGTCAGTGACAAAACTGTCTAAATTCCACTTGCTCTATTCGGCTCAAGGTGAATGCAAGGCGGCCATGCTGGAGACTTTTATGGCTCAGGACACTCAGCGCCGGTCTGCACATGTGCGGCAAATGCAGATAGCAGTTCATGGAACATACTCCAGGCTTGCAAGTGCACGAGAGAAACATCAAGAAGTGCTGCCTGTTCTTTGCAGGCGTTGCGCCCACTTTTGAGCCACCTATACATCAGTAAACTGAATTGATTCTCATGGCGCGCGCAATTTCAGGCCGCAGCGCTACTGAAGGTGACTTGTCATGCTCAAGGCACAAAAAAATATTTGGCTCCAGCTCAGAGCCGGTGCCGGACACTTGGTCCTGGCAACCTGCCCGCAGTCAATAGACACATGTTTCGTGAGCTTACATGACGGCCGCCATCACCTGAAGTTCGCAGAGACAACAGCTGCTTCTCTGAGCATGTGGGAAATTCCTCGGCTGAAGCCCTTGAAGCCCTGCCCTCTTTGCTTCCCTCTCTGCCTTCTCCTTGGGGATGCATCGGACTCGCTGGAAACAGCGCCAACGACCGCCTGGGCCTCAGCCCGGCTGTCTGCGAGACAGACACCAGGGCAAATCAGATCGTATCTTGCATTTGCTTTAGACTCTCAGGTTCACGCTGCACGAAGCTTAACAGAAAGCTCTGCCATCTGACGCCGGAGCTCCTGTGTTCTTGCAACTCGATTTGTTCACGACAAGGCTGCCTAGCACAGCAAGCCCAGCATCAGTGTCATAGACACACTGGACGAGTACTTACGGAATATTAAGACGTGTGACCTGTACTCATGGCAAGAAAGCCAAAGAACGACAAAGAACTAAGCAGATGATGACCGCTGGGCGGCTCAGTTGGTATCCTCTTTCTCGGCATCCGTTTCCTGTGCCAAGCATGCTGAGGAATATGCTTGAAATGAAGGATGGTGGGACCAATCAACCAATGATTGCCACGGACCTGCCAATCTCACCGCTCTATCTGTGAGGCTAGCAGGCTTGCGAAGGTAGACTGATCGGGCTGCCAGAAGACCAAAAGGCCCTGGAGATGACGTGTAACTGGTGCGTGCAGGAGTCATGCTTGTCACTCTGCCACTGCAATCAACACTTAGACCCCAAAGGTGTTTGTTGAAGGAATGGAACAACATCAAGGCACAGCTAGCTTCTCTTCGTGCCAGTGCCACAGGTGGCCTCATCATCACTCTCCGCCATGTGCCTCTCCTGGCAGCACAGTGCTTGCACTGGCAGGGTACCATGAGAATATGTTCGGGTAGCGACAGTTAAGGCGTAGGCACAGACCCAGGCACCAAATCTGCTGCGCAGCTTCATGACCTCGGACATGTGGAGCAAGGGCACCCAAGTGTCAAGACGGGCAGAAACTACTTGGACCTTACGCAGCTCCTGATGCTCTTTCTTCAGCGCCTTGCGACTGTGGTCACACACACACACATACCAAACGAACCGTCATGACTGGACTGGTCCAACAATCGCAGCCTCCTTCTCAGCATCAGGGCTGTGCACTGCCTGCACGTGCCAGGATTAGGTATGTTACCGTTGCAAGCGTTGCACGCTGTAGCTAACCACTCTTAGTCCAAGCCTGCGTTGAGCGCAGCTGCTCCTGACGCTACAAGCTGTCTCTGGCTTCTTGGGCTGGCCGCTGGCAGTTTCCCGGCAGCGTTTGAGATGATGCGCTGCTTGCATTCGCGAGTGTTTGAAGATAAGCTGCTGAGTTGCAGGGCATGATTAGCCAAATGTTTGTGGGGAGAGCCTTTCAAATCTGAAGTGAACTGAAAGCAACGTGCCAATATGCACGTCAATGCCTCCTGAAAAAGGCATAGTGAGGCTTTTAAAATATGAGTTGACCGCACGCACTTCCTGCTTTCCACTTCACCCCCTCATGCGCAATCCAGGTATCGGTGGACTCATTTGGTCCTCGTGTATTTTATTCTACAGTATGCAGGGGAAGGTGTCCAGCCTTTAGCTCCTCTACGCGAAGCTCCAAAGCCTGGTTGCGGTGCTTTTGATGGTGTGAATTGCAAGCAGCGTTGGCAACGGCCTGTCTCTCTTCCACCCATCGCTCCCGTTCTGCTTGCACCTGAGATTGCCACTCAGCCTTGGTCTCCCCCCTTGCAAGAAGTCCTAGGCCAAGCATCACACCAGGGCAACGATGGAGTCGACAGATGTGTGGCCCTGCTCTTTAGCTGACGCTTGCAAGCGGTCCGGCGAAAGCTGGCAGATGCTGTCAAGCCTTCTTTGCCGCTGCTTCCGCTGCCAGATTCTCGCCAACATCCAGCGCATCAGCGCGCCTTGGAAACTAACTGTTATCAAGCTGCTGAGGCAAATGGCTTCTTCAATATTTCTGAGGTTGGCGCCAGTTCATTGAAGATACGTCACTCTTTCTGCCGTTAGAGGATGCATCGCTGCCTGTTTGGGTTGATACTCCATGCTGATCGCTTGATCCATATCCAACCGGATGCGCGTATTTCCTGAGTCCAAGGCCTCCTCCCTGGCCACGGTCCTTTTGTCATACTTTCCCACACGTTTCTCATCAGTGGAGCTGCCACAAGTGTAGCAGTGTAGCGGGTTTTGCTTGTACGAACCTGTTAACACTGCTAACCCCCCTTCTAAGCTGTACCATGCTGTAGCGGCAAAATCCTGCAATGATTTGTAGTGCCGTACTTACCTACTTCACATCCTTGCATGCTTCTGCATGCTGCAAAAGGGAAGCGATGAGAACATGCCATCCTCTCAAGCACGCTCTACCGTCCTCATCTTCGCCGGGCATGTCCAATGCACTTAGCTTCCCCAGCCTCAGATTCATCGGTCAAAGTCACCGGATTGCTTGCAGGCAGCTCCAATGGCATCTTGAATAAATGGCACTGAGATGCTCCGAGACTAGACCCCGAAAAAGCTGCTGAGGACTGAACCCTTCAAAGGTGATGCGACTCGTTTTGCGAGGCTTTGTAACGTCGTTGCCGTCCTGTGATAGCCAGGACTGAATGAATTCACAGAGCAAGGCCTCTTGTCAGCATCAGGTCCCTTAGGGATTGTCGACGGGACATCGGAGGCGAGTCTGAATTGTCACTCGCAACCTCCTGCCATTGGCAACCAATGATAAATTAAGGGAAATGAGTGCCGAGTCACAACATGTCACAACGTTGCGCCGGCAGCACGCTAGCTGCCGCACTCACCACTGTTGAGGTAGCGGGCGTGTCTCCATCCTGCACCGCGGCCAGCTTCGTGCCATGAGATGTATGTCCCAACCCAAAGGAACTAAGCAACTTCAAGCAAGGTTCCTCCAGTGGCGACACCAAACATGCGGGCGTCAGGGCGCCACCAATACCACCCCTGTTCATATATGCACATGCAAGCACAGAAACTTAGAACTTCATCTTCTTTAGCTCAATGCTTTTGCTCGATGATGCTGAAGGACGGGTAGGTAGCTAGATGATGCTGGATGACTTTCCACCGCGCTGCGTTTGAGACCCTCTAGGGGCCGTGCATTGATGTTGTCCATCGCCTTCAATGCTGCAGATTTGAAATTCCGGCAGGGCCAAGCACACTCATGGCAGACACGGAAGGGAGTTGAAGCCTCTTGTCTGTTCGGCGAATGGGGCGAAGCTCCTGTTCAAATTCATTGCAAACCGCACGGCTTCTGAGAAGGCTATGAGTTGTCCTGTGAGCCCATCCGGAACCATCGCGCATCAGGCCTGAAACTGCGTGAAATCGAAACGGAAGACGAAAGATGCTTGCAAGTGCCGCATGGTGTGGCTCTTGTGTTGCGGTGGGCCTTCCGATCGCCTTTTCAGGCGAGCCGGTTGGCTGAGCCTTGGCACTTCGCACTTCGTCCCCGGAACTCGCAGTCTCCGGAACTCGCAGATTTCGTCAGACTCAGCGTTTGCCATGTAATTGCTCGCCCTGGCCCCCAAGAACATAAATTGCCGTATATCATGTTGCAGTTTCGTATTGCTATGTAACTGGCACAGCAAAAGTGTCCAAGGTTGCAACGGAGACAGCTCGCTGGAAGCTGTCTACCGGCTCTTCCACATCCATGATCTGCACCTACAGATATTGGGACGCTACAGCACAACAGCTGTCCGCACTTGTTAAGAAAATCCTACACAACATAACATATCAGATGCGTTGCATCTGGAACCATCTATGGCTGGGCTTCCAGTTTCATACAAGTTCACATATTGCTTCAGGCAGCTGGGCGAGAGAGAGAGAGAGAGGGAGACAGAGCCTTGGTCAGCCGCTCCACGGCACCCTCCAGTTCATGCAGGACCGCCTCCTGCAAAGCATCCCGTGTGCACGACTGTTGCATGTCAAGTGACATGCCAGATTCGATTTCTCTGCCTGTTCACGTTTTGGTCAATGCATGTATGTCTGCGGAAGCACGTTCAAGTGTGAACAACGGTTACCGAGACTAACTACAGTTCGCCAGGACAGGGAGCTTCGCCTGAAGCATCGCCAGATGCGGCTGCAAGGCCTCTCTGACCTCATGCTCTACTGTACTTCCTCGAGAGAATAACTTTCTGGCATGTTTGGGCCGTGACTTTCCCTTCCAACATCGGCATGTCGCCATCAGTCCGAAATCGTATTGAACCTGAACGCGAGAAGCAAGGGCGGCTTGCGAATGTTGTCGCACATGAGCTCCCGCATCCGTGCCTGATCCATCTCCGCTGGCAGTCACCTTATGTTACACATCAGGCCGCACATCGACGTCTCTACGCGTGAGCCGCGATAAGAACCAAAGAGATGGATGCACTGACAGCTATCTAGTAGCTAGTCTGCGAATAGCATTGTAGGCTGTGAACCTTTTTCAACATTGCACAAGAAACTTGATGATGGGTAACAGCCGCTTGCGCATGGTCATATAGCCTTATCGAACTGGTTGGATCAGGTTACACTTGGCAAGGCCTTCTTTGCTGAGGCAAGGCAATTAGCTTTGAAAAGGCGAGTCGAAGCAATTGTGCAGCAGAATAGGGTGGGATGCCATTTTTACACAACAGAAGTGATTTGGGTTCAAAGGGGCTATGACATGCTGACGTAATCAGCATCCAATGTAAGCACAGCCCCACCACCAATCTGCGACCATGCAAGTCATCGGCCATCCGATAGAATGCTTCTACGCCACATGTATTCAGTGTGGCCATTAGTTTTCGAAGTCTGCTTCATGAGCATCGTTTCGGCCGCGCGCTTGCGTATGAGCAGTGCGACGTAGTGTGACAGGGTTGACGGGCTTCCTCGAAGCCTCTCTCCCCTACTTTGACCCATGGAATGCAACAGATCCCCGCACAGCTTTGCTACAGACCTGATCGCCGATACAATGGTCGACTCATCACTGGCCACTCATGCTGACACTTCTTCTGGTTATGTGTAAGAAATCTTTATTCAACGGACTTGGAAGCCCACGTGGACATACTCAAAATTAAACTTCATCCCGTCTTGAGGCTCGTGGATGATATGACAGGTGAGTTGAAAACACGTATAACATGAACGGAGCAGGGAACTCTAAGAAGCCTGTCTCAGGGAACACCGGAGACTTTGAGACTGCGGCTCAGCCTGTCCTGCCGCCTATGATGCTCGAGGACGCTCGTGCGTCTGTCGCGCCGGAGCTACTTGGAGTGTACGTATGTCTGTTCTTGCTTTAGGTTGTCTTTCTCAAGATGTTAATGTAGCCACAGGTGAGGACGGAGTTGCGAAGGCTGCGGCCATCACTCAGATGAAGCCCTGCCGGTGGCCTAGCGGGCCTAGCGCCTGCTGCCTTGGCCAGGGAGACCGCTGGATGGATCCCCCCCGCGGAGGTTTGATGAAATGATGCACACATATCAAGACCAACTAAGATCCACAGGATTGGGAGCGGCATGCACTCGATTGCATACACTTTGGCTTCAATTCGGCAGCACAAGGTTTTGAAGTTGTCTCCAAAACCTGACACAAATTTAAGCATTGACGCAGAGCGGCTCCGTCTCTTAACAAGGCGCTCCACTTCGCAACTTACAGGAGTGATCGACCATGCAATCCGACAGGCAGGGAAACCGCAGCACTGCCAACTGCAGGCTGTGACACATGAAGTGCATTGAAGCCGGGGACTGGTTGTAGCTCTGTTTCTGGGCCAGTTTTTTTGAATGGCCCATCTTCAAGCCTCAGGCATTAGCACAGCTGATTTGGGTCAAAAAACCATAGAGTCATATAGGGATCTTCTCGACCGCAAAAGGCAAGGCTCCCAGGCTCCCAGGCTCAAAATCTTCGACGCCAGGGCAGCCAGAGCCGAAACCTTCATGGTCGTCGTCTCGCACATGAAAACTTGCCAAGAGCGGAGGAACTTCACAGCAAGTTGCTTACGATATTTTCTGGAGATTGCCTACTGACTCTACCACAACAACCGCCAATCGCAGTCACCTATGACCTATGGATAGCGCACCTGAAATCTCACCAGTGTAGGGGTAAAAAAGCACCTCATCCCGCAAGTATCCGCAAGTAAAGCGATGCTGGGGAAACCCTGAGTCCTTGCCGGAGGTGGGCGCAAAGGGTCAAGATTTTTGTTGCGTGTTGAGGCTCCCCTATCCCCGCGCACCACACAAGGCAGTTCACCGCAAGCGAGAGCAAGTGTCTAATCATGTCGGTGTGAAACCGAGACAGCTTTTTATCGGAAAGGCTCAACTTGGTTCAACACAGACAAATTGACTGCAAGCTACTATTCGTGCACTCAAAATCTGCAAAACCGGAGCCGGCCAAGCTTGGGGTTCAAATCCACTTGGAAACGAGAAGCGAGTCAGCACAGATCACTACCCAGAACCACACATTCGCAAGGCTGGAGCACCCGAAGATGAGCATGCCCCTCTCCAAACCGAGATAAAAACTGGCGCACGAGAAGATGACGCGGCCAAACACTGCTCAGCACCACGCACATCCATTAACCACTCAAACAAACGAGCGGATTACGACACCAATCGTCGAGCACGAGCCGGGCCCACCTCATCGGAGCAGGCCAACCGGTCGCACCACCAAACCAAATCCAACAACCAAGCAGTCATCGGGAAGTCTCAACCAAGAAGAATAGCTGCAGGATTCCACGCCCTTGTCAAACCGATTCAAACCGTAGGCACTTTGACCACGCAAGAGGCGCGGAAGCTCCATATTCAGGGAAATGAACCGGAAGCTCTCGATCATCGGCTTGGGACATCCGACGCCAATGATTTCGATCACAGCCGCCCCATTTGAAGTAAGTTCGCCAAGATTCGCCAACCTTGCGAAAATACATGATTTCAACAACAATCGGCGGATCATTGCATGGCGCAACGCGTGCAGGCACTCTTCGAACCCACACCTTTCTAGGGGGTGCGTGGACTGCGCGAAGGTGGTACTTGAGCACAGCTTGCACAGAGAGTAGAGTAGCCTCACCCAAAAAGACTTCGACAGGCACTGTGAAAGAAATTCTTGAGTGGATGGGGTCGTAGTTCGATGCTTCAGGGACTCGTAGTTGTAGCAATAGTAGTATAGTAATGATAATAATAATACGAATAATAATAATGATGATAATGAAATAGTAGTAGTAGTCGTCGTTAGTAGTAGTAGCAGTAGCAGCCAATGCCTTGTTAATCGTACCCCCCCGTGGAGGGTATTCTGCTTGTGCATTCTTTCCTTCTATTTGTTCTGTCGCGCTCCGGGATTCTGCTACGTATCTTGTCTTTCTGGACGCTGACGCGCTTCCGCATTGCCCACTCTTGCTAGAGAACCCATGCGCAAACCCACATAAGGGTTCATGTTCCCAGAGCAAAGCGGGGACCAGTGCATCCATGCCCAAACCATAATACTAATAATAACCACGTTCGTGGTCCGAGAGCATACGGTGATCAGAGCAGCCATGCCCAAACCATAATAACGTTCGTGTTCCTAGAGCACAGGTGACCAGAGCACTCATGCCCAAACTATAATAACGTTCGTGGTGCGAGAGCATACGGTGACCAGAGCATCCATTCCCCAAACTATAATAAAGTTGGTGTTCCCAGAGCCTACGGTGACAAGAGCATCCATGCCCAAACCATAGTAACGTTCGTGTTCCGAGAGCACATGGTGACCAGAGCACCCATGCCCAAACCACGATAATACTGTTGATGGATGAAATCTTGCACCACCTAGACGCCCCAAAAAATACTGTAATTAATTCATAGGACTTTAAGGACTTCAGGTGGTGCAAGATTTCCTCCATCAACAGTAGCAGTGGCGCTGAATTTGCTCCTGAAAAAAGATGTTACTGCCGCACAACTTGTGCTGCAACACAAAACAACTTGTGACCGTCTCTTGGAAATTGATGGAATTGCATACTATTTGGACTTCTGCGATTGCACTTCCCAATAGAAATCACGTTCATTTCCACTTGTAAATGCCGTTTCGCTCACGGTATCAGCAGTAAAAAAAAATGTACGTAATGGTACCTAAGATACTGCGAGGGTCAACATTTCTCAGCTTGCCAAAAACATGTTCCCGAAGCTTAATTCTGAGCCATCCACAACGCTGAAGCCTGCAACGGGCGCGCAAGTTTGCCTCAAAAACCCAGGCGGCTGCAAAGGAGGGACCCGGAACAGGTCCATCTGAGTTTTGGTTTGTATTCCTATAGTATTATTTCACTACAGAAACCACCCCTTCCGCAAAGCCTTTCCGCGATGCTTCCGCAAGTAGCGCTTGTAGCCTGTGTTGCTTCCGCCTTCCGCGCCTGCTTCTGCGAAGGTTCTTCGGCTGAATTTCGGGATCTGCTTCCGCAAAAGGGCTTCGAAAACTACGCAAGGATTTCTGCGCACGCTCTTTTCGGCTGACTTCGTTTGCTCGGTTATAGAAGCAAGTTAGAGGTTCAGGCATGGATTAAGATCCACTCTCAAATATGGTTGAAGACGGGAACATACGGCTATTTGCCGTCTCAATATGATGCGTCGGACATTGTGTTGGATAGGGAGGGTGTAGCCTCCCCGTTTGCACAACGGGCGGAGATGAGAACATGTAGGTTCTTGCCAAGTCTTTCTGGGGGTTGTCAGGCATTGTTTGCTGTTAAGCTTGGCAACGGGTTGGGGCGGCGCAGCGCCCCCACTCGCAAAAATTTGCCAGGATGAGAACTCGTAGAATCCAGTTTGAACCGGGTGTCGGAGCGGGTTCGGGAGCGGGTTCAGGCGCGCGTTCCGGAACGGGTTCTGGCACAGGCTCCGCATCGGGTTCCGGAGCCGGTGCGCGCACCAAAATGCAGGGTATTTGCCTCGTGAAATTTGACGCCTCTTGACGGCGAAGAAGGTACCAGCAGAACAGACACATGAAGCACGCTGCTTGCGTTTCACCATGAGAGTCTACGATCTCTACGGTTCTACAGACAAACAGGGTGACTCATGCATTGATTTCAAAATCTATATACTCGAGTTCAAGTAGCAGCCACAGGCTGCTACTCAGACATGGTGCCTTGGAGTACTAGCGTGGTTCGCACGTACGCTGTCAACAAGAAATACAAGAGTCCACCTTTGCACGGCGAGGAGCGTTTAGAGAAGGCTCTCGGCACTCTGTCCGCCTGCGCGGGAGAGACTTGAAGGAAGTCATATGGCTGGACCCCTTGCACTTTGCAAGGCCAGTTGCAGAGACCAAAAACGGAACTGATTTGCCTGGATCGGGGTCGCAGAAATGCCCACACACCCATGGCGCAGCCTCTGACAGCTACCATGGCAGCAACGTATAGGCAATCAGTCCACTCGCTTCCAAAATGTTGCCAACAGACTTCCTGTCATTCGGGCAATGGGTTTACTGGGGGGCAGGAAATGGTCCACAGCGACTAGCATGCTGAGACCTGCGAATCGTGTGACCTGGGTACCTTAGCAGATCTCAAACCTGGCATGGAGCCGTCACGCAAAGAATTGCAAGCTGGTAAACCTCTTTGGATCACTTAAACCCCATTCGCTCTCAACCCTGATTTGAACTTGCGCCTGCCCTCTCGCTCAACCTTGCCTTCACTGCAGGGCGGCATGCGCATCCAGCACTTCTCTGTCAGTCAGGCTGGCAAGCGCTCGTGGCTTTATGAAGGCATCACCTGTTTTCCTACTGAGATTTGAGGTAGTGTATTGTACATGCGCATCCTGAAAGCTGAAGTTGGAGGTTTTCTCGCTTACTCGCTCGAGCCTGACAGGCTGCAGCCAGCTGAAACAGCTTCGCCGGAAGCACAGCCACTTCGGAGGTCGGGCCGTTCACCAAATCTAGAGAAATATTTTCGCATTGACTAAAAGCCAGGGAGGTCTCCACCGGTCAGCGCATCTCGGCCTGAAGGTGACTGCGAGGTGAGCCTTTGCAAAGATCCAACGGCTCGCAGAAACCCGATCGCAAGATTGCGAAATTTGCGAAGCTGCATATCAAGCTCTGGAGGCCACGCAAGGGTGAGATCACTGCCTGCGACGAATTATCGGCCCAGGGCACCTGTCAGCTGATCTGTCAACAACTCCCTGCATCTTCTCACTGAATTCACATCTCCTACCAGCTGTAGACTTTGGATGCAGCGTCTTGGCATTGCAAGGTTCTGTCAGGGATTCCCTAGGATCGCGCGTGCCTCCAACAGTGCCATGATCATGGTGATGGCAACAAACACGTGCAAACACAACTTGATACCAATGCAGCCGTTTGTTCGGTGCGGCGGTGGTGGGTGGCCCTGGTAAGGCAGAGAGTTGCTTGCTCTGCCTGGAATTCTGTCAACAGTTGGCTGACGGATTTGCCGAAGGTTGTTACAGAATTTGTTCGTCACAACGCGCACGCTGATCAGCCCTGCTTCAGCCCGCTATACCTTCACAATGAACATCACCCGACATGGCCTGAACCACCAACAACCTTCAACTCCAAGAAGATCTCGCGCTATGATGTACATTTCTTCGACAATCCTCACTAGGTCTCCGCAGCAAGGAGATCAGTTTCGTCTTGTGCTCTGGTTGCTGATGCCCCATGATGCGCCTCCCCACGTACCAAAGCAAAAACATTGCTTCTGAAGTCTGGTCTTCTGCATTCTGGACAGCAATGAGGGCACTAAGGTTTAAAGCTGCAGACTTTCTGTTTAGGGAGGTTCGGGCCTGTGTTCATCGTGAGACTGGGCCAAGTGCAAAGTGCAAACTTACCACAAGATGGAAATAAAAGGCAACCGTATCAACTGCCGATTTTGACGTGCGGATGTCACATACTGACTTCTGAGACGACAACCTCGATTTATCTTGGCTGCTTTATGGCGACATCAAATTCCAGATCCTGTAATTAGTCAGAAGGCCAACAGGCCTATTGCTGAAAAGATTTCTGGTTTCTGCACGCCTGGTGATATCACCCTAACCCCCCTGCTCCACTCCATCGCCCACATCAGCCGAGTTAGATAGCAGCCTATGACCAGTCTGGCATGCATCTTGTCAGGCAACCTTCGAAGAATCACCATGAGAGGGTCGCGAGACAGGCTTGATCGAAAACTGAAGAATCTGGACTCTGCAACAAGGGGTGCAAGCAATTTCCCCCTCCACCCGCAAAAAAAAAAAAAAACTGGAATTTC
>CAJNIZ010008002.1:26424-87333 GCA_905231905.1 Symbiodinium pilosum
CACATGTCCAACACGCCAATGCATGATGTCCATATGCTCAAGGTTCTAGTGTGGACTCAGTAGCACTCGAGTGCCTCAGCTGTAAAAGAGACACCTGACCGCCTTGCTGTCTGTACCGTTGTGAGGGCAGTAACGCACAGGTTACATCTCAGGGGGGTGGGGGGGATAATTACGTCCATAACGACTTTAGGCACAGCAAGCTCATAAGCGATTTTGGGCACAGCACGCTCCGAAGGAAAACCTGAGGCTCCTTTGCAAACCCGACTTCCTAACGTGTGTTTTCAGTAGTCTGATTGATGATTTCACGGGTAGGAAGCCCCTAGCTTATACCACTGACCTTGAAGGCTAGCAGGAGGGCAGAATAATACTAAGACTATACTATTCAGGATTGTAAGGGCAGCAGGAGGCGCAGTAATATTTGGCCTACGCTATTGAAGGTCGCACCGGTAGCAAAGAGTCCCAAAATAACTCTCCTAGACAACTGAAGGTTGAAAGCGTATCAAAAATTCAGTGATACTTCGCCTATACTATTTAGTTCAGGATTCCAAAAGTCAAAAGGTGGCAAAGAGGCCGAATAACACTTCGCCTATACTATTGAATTCAGGATTCAAAAAGTAGCAAAGTGGCCCGATAATACTTAGCCTCTACTATTCGAGCTTTACCCTCAGCATCTTCTTTCGTTCCTCGCTCAACGGCCACGCTCCGTACTTTATCTGGGTATGCCTTCACTTCCGAGACTTGATTGCAGATATATGGCCCTTACAAATGGGTACTTAGGCCCCAATATGGCTTGCTGGTGCGACGCCTTCCCATGGCTTGCTCAAAACGCATTTTCTGAAACATTGCTATGTTGAAAAGTGCTGTGTTTTGCAGTGCTTTCTGCATCGCTGCCATGTGTGAGTGTGTCTAAAATATGCTTTGAAAAAAGCACGCAAAGCCCGAAACACTGCGTGGGACTGTGATTTTGTCTCTTGCCATCATGACTTTCCGAAAAACACTGCAAATCCTGATTGCGAACTTTGCCCCTTCTTGAAGTAAGCCCCGTTCCGAAGTACTGCGTTTTGCAGTATTTTGCTTCATCTCCATTTACGGGACAACCAAGAATAACGGGTCATCAAATACATAAAGCGCGTACTACCGCTTGCTACTGCTACTGCGACTGCTACTGCTATTACTGCTGCTACTACTACTGCTACTACCACTACCACTACTACCACCTTTACCACTACCACTACCATTACCACCACCTTTACCACTACCACTACCACTGCCACTGCCACTGCAACTACTGCTGCTGCTGCTGCTGCTACGACTACTAGTCCTGGTACTAGCAAAAGAAGAAGTTCTGCTATTCGATAGCTGTTGCTTTCCAAGCCCGATTCCAAAATAGTCCCACAATTTGCTTTCACATCGGAGCTTTCCATCACCTCTGGATCGCTGTGCTCTGCAAGGCACTGGATGTTCCCGCTGAAGCTGCCGGACTGGTCCTGACGGGGAAACAGCTCCTACTAATCAAACGGCTACTCCTCCTCAGATTGAAAGCCTCAAACTGAAACGAAGGCATTGCTTGACGGGGAAGCAACAGCGCGTGAATGAGGTCCCATGTAAATGATGTCCTGAATCAAGTTCTGGATGTAATAATTGGCAGGGCGAAGATTATGCCTCACAACCCGTGAACGCCAAATCAATCCGTCCAGTAGCGGCCAAAGGATAGAAGGAGCGCTTGCGCAGACCTTCACAATGATGTCTGGATGGCGTTCGAACAGCGCGTTGTTGCCATAATAATACACATCTCTGTCAGCACGAATCGTCAGTAAATCCTGAAGGATGGCAGTTGCGCAGTCCAGGTGGCCTGTGTCAATAGACCAGTACAGCGGAGAGATAGACTGAGATCCCACTGCCACAGTCAAGAGATCGTGCATCCGCTTGCCACGAGGGGTGACAGCGAGTGCCTTCTTCAAGGCCCCAACATCATTCAAGCTCACCGCTTTCATTACCAAGGTGGACCCTTCCGTGCTGACACGCGCCATGATCTGGCCAATCAGGTCTAAGGACCTGGAGTCACCGCAGTCAGATTGCAGATAAGGGAATAGCAGGTACGTTCTCTTTGCCCCTCTCAAGCCAACTGCTCAGCATACAAGATCCTACAAGAACACGACAGAAGTCTGTTACTATGCCTAAATTAATTTCATAAACTTTAGCTTGAACTTCAATCCAAGAGACCACCTCAAAGCATCCATTTGCACAGGGCGTCGCTCATCCACAAAAGGCTGCATGCATTCTGTGGCCACTTCTGCAAACGGCACAAACATCCAGCTGGGGATATTCATGCCTCTCGCGGCCAATTCTAAAACCAGGGGCCAATCCAAGGGGAACGATTACTGGGGGTTCTGGCCTGCAGACCTGCACGTAATAAAAACCAACAGGCCAAGACGAAGCTACTCGAAGCCACGGCTTCTTTGACAAACCTTGGAGAAGAAAAACACATTAGACCACCTTAGACGAAGGGCGGCAAAACACTCACGAACATGACCATCCCAACATCTTCCCCTAAGGCAAATCTAAGTTACGAAGGCGAATTTCGACAAACCTGAGACGAAGGCCCGAAACTTACACGAACCTCCGGATCCCCCCTCCTTCCCTCAGCGAGACGTCTGTTTGTGGAAGTTTTGGGGGTGCTGAAAAGGCATCAGCGGGGCTTCGTCGAGGGGCCGCGCCATAACCCATTTGTGCTGTCCCCTGAAAAGCCACCGCCCCACCCTTCTGAAAGCGCTGCGGTGTCTTTACTTTCCACATGGAGAATCGTCAGGTGGCGGCACGCAGGCGTAAGAGTGGTCTCTGGCCTTCTCTGAACTGCACGCGAACCTAGGAAGTCTCGCGAGAAAGGTAACAAAGCCAGTTCGATAGCTTTCAGCGCTACGAGGGGAACATCCAGAGGTCTGGGGTTTTGTAGCGGTCCGGGGTGTCCATGTCTGGGGGTAGCTTGCCACCTCTGAACACCCGAGGTCAAGTTCTCATGCTTCCGACACCGTCGCCATTCTCCAGCGGCATGAGCCCTGTAAGTCAATGACACATTCAATTCCGCCAGAGACGAGCTTGTTCACACAGGGAATGCAACAATGTAGGTTTACATCAGAGAGAAGAAGGTGACGGCTATGGCTCTGTCAAGTTCGGGCTTTCCGTTCAGGTCCGTGCAAACATATTCAGGTTTTAGGTTTTCAGGCTATGGGAAGACATGAATCACGACGGCAAGCTTTAGCGTTGTTGGCTTGGAGTCCAGGACGTTGCGAAGATGTTCAGTGCCACTCCACCAAGCCCGCGAAAATGGAAACTGGGGCAGCCGTCATTCAGTTGCAGTCTGCAAGTTGCGAAACCTTCCTGGAGTTCCTGAGGATAGCAACGGAAAAGCTACGCCTTTCTTTTCTCGTCCGCTACCCACCTGGCAAACCGTCGTGGCTGAAAGTGAGCAGAATCAACGTGAGAGTCACATCTTACAGAAACTAAACCTGCAATGGTGGAAACAGCACCTGTCCCGAGGCCCCAGCCCCTGAACCCCCCAATCAATTGTGGATCCGTCACAAAGGCCACTGCTGCCAGGTTGTGGGGCTCTACACTCAAGGAGGTCAAGCGCTGTGCCAGATTCGTTGTTTGGCAGCCGTGCCAGAGCAAGGGGTTGTTTTCTAGCACAACCTCTCCGGCAACAAATATGCAGAGCCCGCCAAACCCGGTGACATTTGAAAAGCTGCAGACTGCCCGCCACACAGCTAAGGAGCGTGATTGGGTGTACAAGTTGTGTCTGCAGGCCCTGTTGAAGCATCTCACTTTCAGAACAAATTTTGCACTTTTCCTGCCAAAGCCCCAATTCGAACTGGAACTGAAAGCAACACCCTGGACTTTGAGAGCTCTTTACGCTGAACCCACCATTCCAAACACGCTGTCCTGAACCCCAATCCCCAGATGCTAGAATCTGCTAGGACCATGCCTACATGTCGCAGGCCCATGCTGGACACCTCACCCACCTCGCAAGGATGTGATTGGAGTCTTGGGTTTCTCCGACATGAAGAACCATCCAGGCAGAACAAGACAGGGTTTTCAGGATGTCTGTAATGTTACAACATGGGTCTTCCTTGGGGCATCCTTGTGTTAAAGGAGGTCTTCGTTGCGTTGGCCGTTTCTTGCCATGTCAACAGTCACATTGGCTTTGCACATGGCTGACAAAATTGTCTGGAGGAGAGGTTTGATCTTGACGGTTCAGGGCTGCTGCTCCCTTTTCAACGGTGGGGGGCTTTGCTTAATCTGCCTCTTGGAGCTCACTTGAGGTCAAATGAAGCCTGCCCAATTCCAAACATGCATGCTCGCCAACACAGGGGTCTTCAAGGGATGTAAAGCGAAAGTCACTGTTAAGGGTTACTGAGACTGCAGGGGATGGTGCATATTCACGACGAATCCCTTGAATTGTTGACTTTGCTTTGAATGTAACAAATTAGGTGTGCCCACCACGATGGCGGGGTCGTCGAAGATCTGCATGGCCGTCAGAAGGATGTGCTCCACGATATAGAGCAGCCTTGGTCGCCCAGTGGATGTAGCTAAAAGAGGTACCATAGTCTTGTAGGGATCCATTCCTTCTCGCCTCGTACAAGTAAGAATACTTACTTCCCTTGCAGAAACACATCTGGTGTGCCTTACACTGGCCCCACCCGTTTACATGCGCGTCAGCTCCCCGCCTCGTGGAGGACACTTGGAAGTGGTCCTGCGCCTCTGGAACAATCTCGAAAAACTTCTTGAAGACGTTGTCGCGATAGGCTTCCAGATCATGCTCTGACAACTCATTGACAAAATGCCGCACATTTCGTCGGTAACGTGACCTTGCACGCTCTCACCCAGACTCCTTTGGCTCTAAAGTCTCCACCTCCTTAGCTAAAAACCTGTACTGAAAAGTCACCCTAAATTCCATGACAGCAGTTGAAACGTGCAAGAAATACTTCCGATCTAGACTCCGATGGGAGGGAGGCACGACCACTTCACACTTACTCTTTTCAAGGGTGGATGGTGTGAACAGAGGGGCCGGAATCCTTTCTTCCCTCCAGACCACACATGTAACAGTCACGCGGCAACTTGCCAAGGATGCCCATGAGAATGCTGGCGATCTGGTCCCAAAACCAATGCCAGGCATCTTCGTATCTAGCATCCTCATCAGTGACACAACTTGCCACATGCACCCCTGCCATGGAATAGTTTGACTTCCCTCAGGCCGCTTTTTGGATCAGCCTGCTTGGCAAAGGATTCTAAGCATGACGCTCTTCCTGAAGCCGTCAACTGTTGGTGCTGAATGCGACTAGAGCCCGAGAATCAGACCGGTGGATGTTTCTATTCCGATGTTGTCGCACTTTCCGCGCCCGATTCCCGATAATGGTGTTTTTTTCTTGAAGTCATTGACCAAGTTCTTCCTGTGCTTAAAATACTACGATGCTCATCTTTGGTCGGACTTCCCTGTCGGATTAATGCAACATATGTGCTGGCTAGACAATAGGCAAGGCCGGATGTCGAACTCAACGACAAAAACATCAACCGTGACGCCGCAAGAGCAAGGTAGCATTTCTGGAGTTCCTCATTACTGTTTTGTAATATTGAAGCCAGATTTTCTTTGCTTTGGATGGCACACTTTGCGGTGCACCACCTCTAGGAGATGCTCATAGCCTGAAACTCCACGGACTTGAACAGGCCAGGTGAAGGA
The DNA here is from genome assembly GCA_905231905.1 of Symbiodinium pilosum. Taxonomy (NCBI): domain Eukaryota; class Dinophyceae; order Suessiales; family Symbiodiniaceae; genus Symbiodinium; species Symbiodinium pilosum. Next base: position 32,159 of record CAJNIZ010008002.1, read on the forward strand.
CAGCTCAAACTCGCTGAGGGCAGTTCTAACACAAGCAACAGGTTCCGTAGGATCAACCTCGCTGCAGCTCCGTTGCTATGCCGTGATTTCTCAAAAAGGATAGATTCCCACAACAATGTTCCTTCCGAAAAAAACCCATGTCTGAGGAGTGGCAACGGAGTCTTGCCTTATTGTCCCCGAGCAAAATAAAAGGATGGCCGCAAAGAAGGGAAGCCCTGAAGGGCTCAAGTGCGGCATGCCCTCCACATGTTAAGATCCAGATTTACCTCAAGAAGTGATACGTTGTCAGAAGCCACTGCGTGGGCAACAAAGGAGCGGCGTGCTTGGCCAAGTCTCCCAATCTTCAGGCATCACCGAACGAAAAGATGCCAACCTCGGATCTGGATTATCAGCTCCTGACCTCTTCGGGTTTCGTGTCTTTGGGTTCAAGGTCAGGGTCATGGCTTCCGCTTGATCGCGGGGCTAAGAGGACTCTTGCCTTGAGCAGGAGTCTGAAAATCAAAGCCTATATGAGGGAAGTCCTCTTAGGATCGTTCGGAGGATATTGGACTAGACCTGCTCCCAATTTGACATGGGCCTGTATCGACCAAGCTGCAAGACTGTTTTGAATGGAGCCAGGGAGAGCTTGTGCTTTCTGGTCGTGTACTGCCGAGATAGAATCAGCGCCAGCACGTGGCTCTCCTCCCGCAACCGAGGCCTCTTCAAAACTGATCACGGTGAAGGGCCCCCTCTCATATTGTGCAGTTTTTGTTGTTAGAGTCTGCTGTACATATGGCCTGAATTTAGGGAATCTCGACTGCTTTTCACACGAGGACACGTGAATATCCAACAATAAGGCCTCAATGAAAGAGCTTGGCCTCAGAATCCCTCATGACACTACTAGCTTTGCAATCAGAATGGACCTCATCCTAACCAATCCGAGGTTCGGCTTCTCAGCATTTCTGGCCATTGCACCCATATGGTCCAGAATGCAGCGCATCCAATCTGTCTCAGCATAGCCCATGACTGATGCGTTGAACATAAACATTTCCTTGGTATTGGCCACTTTTGACCAACAAGCATCCGTACTCTTTATGAGATTGAAAATCAAAACCATGTACCTACAGCGAGCCTGGCATCATAAAAGCTCTGAGGAGTCTGGATCTTCTTCTTCCTACGCTGTGGCACAGGAGCGTCATCTTTCCAATTCGAGCTGACCTCTGATGCCTCTGGCTCCTGATCCTCTGGATGCGGCGTCTCTGCAGGTGCCTGGTCCTCCATCACCACATGCGTGCTTGCAAGTTCCCAGCTTTTGGTGATGCATCGGACCTTTGCACCGTACTGGCGCTGCACATACAAGAGTGCCCCTCCGATGTAGTTCCAGAAAACTTGGAAGCATTGGAAAGAGAGCGAGGAGAAACGCGCGCCCAGCTGGCCGTCCATTGCGACGCTGATGCTGTGGATTATGACATCTATGCGGTCGCGAGAAGTGACTTCCAAGTGCTGAAACGCCAGCATTTCGACTTTGTATTTCAGCGTCTCAGGATCGCTACAAGCCGCAACGAGGCTGCATGTGAAGTTCATGAAGCGTGTAGCGAAGACCGGCGGTGGAATCTGGAAATGTTTCTGAATATTTGGCTCAACCTGGGTTGCTGTCAAGTTGAGGAACTTGAACTAACATTCAACTGTCAGGAATGCAATCTTGCTACTGTATATCCATATAACCTGATCAGTTCCTTAACAACGACCCGGAAACTTCCATGATCGCATCCCAGACAGCTTCGCCGGCAGCTTGCCTTGAGCCAGACTCCTCAATCAATGCGGTCCAGGTCTCCTGGATTTCTTCGATCCATCCTTCAGGCAAGTGGAGCGCCTCGAACGCACGGTCTTTCACCTTACTTGGGTTGGGAACTTCTGAAAAGATTGTAGGACCGCTGTGGGAGCTCCCTGAACCTAAAAGGAAATTGCCTACTGTACCGATTGCCGACTTGGTCGCGCCGTGTAGATACCTCTCTTCGCAATAAGCTGCCAGGTCAGCCTGAGTTCCTTCATTCTCGTCCGGCTCACCTTCGAAGGTCCCTGACCATGGAACATGTCAATGAAGGATCTTGTTAATGTATCTGCTATACCAGTGGGCTATGCATTCACAGAACATGATCAGTTGCCAGATTGAGTGAAGTACACCCCCGTTTCCCCGGCCCTTCTCGCCAGGACCTGAAAAGGAGGTAGAATCGATAAACTGCGCGAGTTCGACGATGATGGTCGGTACATCCTGCGTGCTCTGCGCGTCTTTACTTTCCTGAGTTGCTGTGGAGCTATCAAATCAAGCTGCACTTGGGTTTCTGGACACAACAGGAGATCCTTCAGACCAAGAGTAGCAGCCCAAAAATGCTGCCACCCGCATCCTGCATTCTGACAAGAGACTTCGGACCAGAACACCAACAGCCGGCCAATGTACATAGAGTCACGGCAGCAGCTTTTGCTGATAATCAAGGTCTAACGTTTAATTGCTTGCAAAACCTTGCAAACAGACTGGGCTTAAGTAGAAGCGTCATGTGTTCCACGTTTTTTCATCGCATCCCAACAGCAAACCAGAATCAATGCGCATTCCCCAATCTGACAGTGCGGATGTTACATTTTAAAACGTCAATGTTCTCCTCGCCCTCCGTGCGGTGCCCAACCGCAGCATATCCAACCGCCGGTATCCCTGTAATGCCCAACCGCACAGTATGACTGCAGTGGCCACCGAAGAATATCTGCAGAGTTTCCCAGCATTGCCTAAGCGCAGAGTACCCCTGCAGCGCCCAACCCAAAGAACCCCAGAGTCTCCAGCAGTGCCCCAACCTGTTCCTGCAGCGTCCAACTTCGGGGTGTGCCTGGAGTCCCCAACCGCAGAGCAAGCCGCACACAAGACGCCACACCACGCCAACGGTGGTGCTCGAAATTAACACGTGCAATGTCTGCCGGCTGGCACAACGTTTTAGAATTACATTGCTGGTACGTGCTCTGTCATGCTCCATTTTGTCGCTGCAACTAGTTGATGACGCCCCGCAACCGCAAAAACGCAAGGTGGGGATGTCCGAAGTAAACATGTTGTTCTTACAGCGTCGTCATCATCATCATCACCACCAAATGTCTTCAGCTATCATTGAATAATTCGAAAAAGGATACAGAATGGATACCGAAGCATCAGCGCGATCATCTGCATCGCTGCTGCCACCAGAGTGTCCGGATGCTCCATGCTCTGACATGGCTGGACATGGCTCAGTTCACAGCTCATCTCGCAGCCTTGCTACGCTTTAGCCACCACTTTTGAAGTCCTCAGCTTGGAGTTGCAGGGTGTGCTTGGCTTTCGATGCAGCTAACCTCTTTTGTTGCCGGACACTTGTTGAGCAAGTACCTCCTCAGCTGTCTGAATAGTATTATGACTGCTGCCCATCGGAGTGTTTTGCCCTTGCTGGCGGTCGGGTGCCTGGGGGAGTGACATGCCTGAGAGACTCGTGTCTGCTTGGTCTGTCTGGTGCTAGTACTATAAGTTAACCTGGCGTGCCAAAACAGCAACAGGGAGCGGCCCAGGCCCTCTCCTACAGGAAAACGCCTGCGAACTTTGAAGCTTGGTTTCCTACTTGAAACTATCTACGCTGCCCTTAGTAGGAAGAAGCAGCGGCGGCACCAGCAGCAGCACTGCGATGAATGGCGATCAAGGTAGTTAAGTGATCAGTGATCCAAAGCCTACTAACAAATTATCCATCACTGAGAAACCAGGTGAGTGTGTCACATGAAAGCGGGCGCAGAGCATCAAAGTGACTGCGAACGCGGCCCGAGCGACAGCCCCTCAAACCATCTGTGGACGGCCCTTTCTGCCCTCAATAACTTCGAGGGCGTGATGTCTGCCTACACTACACCCTCATCATGCCAAGGCTTTTCTCTTGTCTCCTTAACCAACGTGAACACTTGTGCTCCTGCATGCGAAGCCTGAATTCTCTCGGAATATTCAGTGGACGTAAAAAGCTATATCCCCGCCGTATTGCGCATCTATGCTTCTTCGTTTGCTACAAAGATCTACAAAGACCGTGACTGCTGTGGCCCGAGCGCAAAGACCAACAAGCTCACGGTCGAAGCTGCGAAGTGGGGAAGATAGCTTGGACTGGTGATCGAGTCGCCTGGAGGCTCTTTTTTCAGGACTTGCCAGGGCTATGTACGTGATTCTGCAAGACCCCGTTCCCCCTTGTGTACCCCGCACATCAGGGTGGGTTTATGAATTCATGCACCCCGTTTGCTTTTTTTTTTGGGGGGGGGTGCGGGCTTCTAAGGAAACAGCCTCTTTTCTTCATGATGCTTAGTAACTTAGGAATTGGAGTGTCAGAAGGAGAAGCCGCCTGGTCGCTGTAGCGCTTCAGTTATCGTGAAGCCGAGATTTTGAGAGGGACCAACAATTCGATGTCTTGAACCCATTTCTGGAAAGTCCTTCGTCAACGGATAAAATCCCGTAATGGGCCTGACTGCAAGTAAGGTGTCTGTGGTCTGCTGTGTTGGCGTGCAGCAGCCTTAGAAACTGCTTGCAAAACTCCAAGACTCCAAAAGATGTGGTTGCCTGTGTTTCTTGCAGCAATGCAGGAATTCTGCTCCTTGGGTTTTGGGGTCAGTACAGCCTTTCCGTGAACGTCTTGCAGAAGTATTCTATGGTACCCAGAGAGCGTTCATAATTTCTGGGGCGAAAGATCTTGTGCCGTTCAGAGAAACAAGCAAAATCCCAAGCTCTTGGAGTTTTGGAGCCGAGGCCTTCAAGACTGCTGGATATGTGTTCTGGGAAAGCACTGCATTTTCACTCAAAAGCTTTCTTTTTGGCACAATATCCTTGGCAGTCAAAAACCAAGAATTCCCGGCTACGGGTGGTTACCTGTTACATCCTGGTGTTTCTCTCGCTTGCTACCATCACAAATCAACCTGTTACACACTCGTTCAGTTCATTGTTGTGTGTGAAGCGACTTCTCCGTCTTGTTACTTGTGTTGGAGAACGAAGTACAGGCGATGTAAACGAAGGAGGAAGTGAACCTAATCAAGGAGCGAGCGAAATAAGTGAGGGAAATTCACACACGCAGGACACAAAGACAGACAGTGAGAAGGATTCCAGGGCTTGCTTGTTGTAATGTTGTGTGTCTGATGAATTCTGTTTGTTTCAGTCTTTGGTTCCGGCCCGTGGCTGTAAATTCTGCCTGAACTTGGCTAATTACATTTCAGCTCCTCTGTGCAGACATACTTATGCTTGTTCGGACCAGCACTAATGAGTAAGTCCTAACTGAACTTTGGCTTTCAGAGCAAGTTCTATATAGAATGGACAACGCCCATGGATGTGCGGAATCCGAGTTGAATTTGAGATGCATCAAAACAATGCTTCTGTTTTGTTCTGTGCCTTCCGAGGGTCTGACTCCGCGCCAAGGACTTGGTAGGCATATTGCATAGAGGGCTGCATACATTCAATACGCACAGACATTTGAGTTATGCATATTCCCTGTCGTTGCCTTTGCAGCTGGAAATGACCCTGTGATGCAGGCGTTTCCAGCCTGACATCTCCTTTCGACTCGCCAAGCCAGAGGCTGTCCGGACTACCGCACGCAGCAGACACCTGATACGGGATACCGGAGTCCTATACAGGGATGACGGGGAATGGTATACAGGGGACTTGGGTTTTTGAGCAGAATCTCCTTATATTGACAGCAGGACTGCAACATTACGGGATTTACGTTGTGACATTCGGTAGCTAGGTTGCTGGTACAGTCATGTTACGTGTTGCTGTTGATGATACTGGCACAGCATTGTCCATTCATCTCATGTCTACGGAGTGCTTACGACGATTCTACATCCAAGCCACACAGGACCCCACATCCATACCTGAATACACGGCTCAACCAATTTGCGGCCTTTCCTTTCACATGTATAGATGGTGATGGACTTCAGTGGTGATCTCGTGGAGCCTGGTGGCATGCACGGCCTAGTAGATCCTTACCATGACATCACGAACCCCCAATATACTCAACCCTTGCAACAATCACCGGTGTTTCCAAAAATATCAGAAACGCAAGGATTTGCAGGACACATCTCAATTAATTCAGCTCGCCTGCGGCCCCACCCCCGAGAAGATCTGTCTGCAGGATAGTAGCGTTCAGCTTCTGGATGCCAGGATGCACATCCGATCCCTCCTGACAAGGCTGACTAGACGACAAGCATCTTGGAACGAGTCCAGTACAGGTTGCCCCGGGCCCCCAGAAATACAAGCAAATGTAACTTGACATCCTGCTCATTACTGACCCCTGGCAACCAACCAAAGAGGCCTCCCACTGCCAGAAAGCAAGAAGACAAATGCAGACTGCAGACATCTAAGCCTAGGCCCTTCCGTGAAAGCAGGCTTCATACTGGTGTGAAGTGAACCATTGGCGCACACACTGACTATACGACCAGCCTGCAGCTTCAATCCGAGCCTCACATACTTGATGAAAGGCTTCGATAATCTTAAGTTGACACTTGACATGCTTGAAGCAGGCCCCCAGAGCTCGTTGCACTGCATACCAAAAAGAACCTCCTGAAACGCTCTCGACTTCAGTCCTCCTTCACAACATGGCGGTCAAAGAAGTTCAAACGCCGCATGGCTATCAAGCGCTACATTGAACGATGCATTGCAGCAGGCCAACTGATGTCTGTAAGTTGCGAGAGCGAGATTGGGGGAGCGCTCACAGCAGCGTGACAGGAACGGCGCTTGCAATCTTAAGAAGATTTTATCCTGAGCCACTTGAAACGTCGTAGGATAGAGGGCTCATGCATATACTTGCTGCAATGTGCAGTTGTAGCCGCTCTGTGAGCTGCGGACTATTTGAGTCACAGCATCCATAGCGATTCTGAAGTGCAGTGCGCAATGCCGGGGGTCCACCAGAAGATGACGTTAAAGCTGTTATGGCTTGGGCGCTAACTTCTAATGGCATCCATCACTTTCTCGAGCAGCTGGAGGGCAGTCTTGTGATTCTGGCAGCGTTGGCACACAGGAGCCCTGCCACAATACTTGGATTGGAGGTACTCAAGTGTCGGCTTTAGTGCATGTTGCTATCCTATTAATGTAGGAGGCAAGTGCCACCAATGCACCAACACTATCGACCATCAATGCGACCGACGTGGCGACACTTCGGCTCTTGGGCTCTTCCAAGAGTGAAAAGCAACGCCCAAGTCATGTTAGTTGAGCTTGGATTCAGCTCTGAGCCAGCTACCGACTACATCAAGATGAAAAGTGACAGCTCCCACAAGCCAACTCCAGATGATCAACCAAGCTTTGCCTCCCAACGCACAAACATGGAGGTTCGTCTTTAGGGTAGTAGACAGGCCCATCGCAGTGAGGATGGATTCCTTGCCCCGGCCTCAGTCAAGACTTCCTCTAAATAGGAACTCGTCATATTAGTTTCCGTATACAAGGGCCGCAAGGGTGCATATTTTGGTAAAGTGCGCGCACCCTGCCACTAGTTCCGGAAACTTCACGTGTACCCTAGCGTATACCTAGTTAGTGAAGCAAATTGAGTGTTCTATGGAAATTGTGAAGGGCATTGTCCATTTGAATTTGCATTGTGCGCTAGTATTCTTCGGGCGCAGGTGCTAAGCGTTGCTGTCATACTTTGGCTCTGCCATTCGGGGTACTTTACTTCTTATGGGCATACGCTGACTGTCTGCCTCGGTAGTCTAAAGAACTACACTGAGATGCTGCTGCCCAGCACTTACAGCCGCGACTGTAAGGATGCATCTTCAGCTCGATCAAGGTGCTCAGGCAGCTGCCGATAGCCATTGATGCGAATGCTATTCATTGGATACCTTGGTCACTGACAAATGCGGGCCGAGGACAGTGGAGAACCTCGATATCAGTGTGCCCGGACTCCCGCCCCACAACCATAAGGTCTCATACGTCTTGACGTGGCCTGGCAGCCTTGACTGACAGTGTAGACATCCCCAAGATAAAAGCTCACAAGCATCTCTGTGTCCAGGGTCCGTAAGATACCTGGGTACTCCCCTTTTCGTCCCCTCAGCCCAGAACCTTTGACTGACTGGCGGTCAAAATGCAGAATGACGGAATGGAATATGGGGATTATAGCAGGGGATCAGCAAGGGCCAAAGGGACTAGTGTAGGGATTGAATTCTCGTTTCCCTACGAGCCTACAGCCATAACTTTCAACCTCTACGCTGTAAACCCCAAGGTTCATGCAAGATCATGCAGTGGGAGAAATGGCACACGACATGTGAATTGCAGGTTGATCCAAAACACAGATGGGCCACTGACAGCCAAACCTACCAACACTCGGGAGTCTGAACAATGCCCCTCCTTCCAAGGATCACACAACAATGCCTGAGGCCTGACTGGATTTGGGTCATCGGCCCCCGAAGCCTAGACTGCGAATACCAAGTTGAAAGCTAGTACATATAATAGTAGGAATGACAGAAAAGAAGGATAATGGAAATGACCCCAACGCAGGCCTCTGAACTACTGTTTAAAGCACTGGGTGCGAGGCAGAGCTGCGTCAAAGACTCCGAGCTGGTGCAGGGCGTCAGCTAACCTCAGGGCATCTGCCGCAATGATTCTACAAGGCTAGGCTGTTGGCTTTGGGTTGGGGGAATTCCAAGAATCAGGGGCCCCTTTTCGGTGTTATCTAGAACAAGGAATCAGTGTTGAAAGGCGTGGCGCATGTGGCATCTGCTACAGTGTAGGCAGGGACAGCCATCGTGTTTGGAGCTACCTGCCGATTCAAGTATACTTACATGTCGTGCACAGATGGATTGCGATTCGAGCTTTCGGCTGCGTGGCCGGAGGGATGGTCTAAAGCCATGGGGCCTTGCCTGCTTCAGTGCTTGATGCTAGCAATGCTTACGTCTGAAGGCTTTCGGCGGGCGATCGTGCCTCCAACTGCGGATCAGTCGCTTGACAGCTTGCTTTGCTGACCCTGATCTAAGTTTTTCAAACGTACCCGAAATCCAGCGCGATATGACTAGACCTTGCTAGTGGGTTTGCTTGAGCATCCCGATAGAAGCCTGAAGTGACACAGCAAAACTCCTATCCCCCCGCTGCTGGCATGAGCTTTATATCTAAACCAGTGCAACCTGGGCTTTACTTGGCGGCCCGTTCAGTACCTGGATTGAGGCGCTGACTTCTGCTGCGAGGGCGGCAAAGGCATTCTCCTTAGCCAAGGAACTCCCTAGCGCTGAGCCTCAAGCCTTAACATCCAATCCTGCACCGTACACCCCCAGGCCTGACTTTGCATCTCAAAATCAAAGCCGTGAACCGACAAACCAACCATAACTGGGAAACTAAAAACCCCTAGCATCCTAGCTGCACCCCAAGCAAACAAAAAGCGCACCAAGTCAGTGAAGATTTTCGGGCTGGAAGGGTCCCAGGCGAATCGGAGCTATACGAGTTCCACTCTCTCTGCACTTTGCTGATTGTTGTGGCTGCTTTCGTTGGCGGTTGGCATTTGAATTCTCGTCAGGGGTGCGGGTGTTCCGGTCTTGCTATGAAGCATTGCTTGCAACCCATCGAAGGTGTTGCGGCCACGTTGGGCAGTTTGTATCGTATTCTTACTGCTCACTTCGTGTACCACCAGCCGACGAAGCTCACTTATGATACGCGCGGACGCATCGCACGTATCACGCTTGGTGTCTGGCATGAGCCCACGGCCACATGTACATCTGTCGCCTGGGGAGTCAATATTCGAATCTGCGTCCGGAGAGTCAGCTTTATGCAAACAAACCTTGTCTGCTTACGAGCGCTCACTACAAATATGGTTGGCAGTATTCCCACGGCGCCATCTTCTCATTATTGCCGCGCTTGCTCCGACTGCTACCAGTAGCGTTCTGATAGAGGTGCGGGGCCTTGCCACTGACTGAAAAGCAACCCTAGTGGCACGGAATTCCCTGCCCGAACTGCCATGCACCTGCGCCCCACTCCTGGGAAGATCTTGTGCGCATGTCCTGCAAGGAATTCAAAGAAGGCTGCTATCAACCGCACCTTTGCCCGACCAGCTCTTAAGCTCATCTTCCAGTGCAACCTAATTTGGAAGTGTGGCGAAGGAGGTTTCAGACTGCATCAATCCTGCTTCTTGTGGAGTCCAATATGATACAACCTAGCAATTCTCGTTATCACGCCGGAGCTGCTAGACAAATTGTTTCGGTTGTCCCCCTTTGAGCTGCTACATGTAGCCTGAACAGACTGCTTGATGACTTGCTAATTTTGACTCATCACATGAGTGGGTTGAGCTCCGCCTGAATGTGCACAATAAACTGACGAGCCACGAAATGCTCGAACTCGATCTAGTAACCCTTGCTGGAAGACTCCACTCAATGACTGCCATTTCCCCAGTAGGCAAATTTGATTATTCACGGATTGTGCATATTTTCTCTGCCGCTGCTTTGAAGGCGGGCTGGTGGGGGGTAGGGACTCCTAACCCACTGAGCTTAGGAAACAGAGCCACCCGTCAGCTCAAACGAAGCTTCTAGATACTCAGGTATGGGTGCTCTATCTTCACTGAGGACTGAACGACCTTATGCTACATAATCTTGCTAGTAGAGTGCAGAAAATCGGAGGCACTGAATCAAGCCGAAAGGGCGGATCAAAGGAGTGGATCATCTTGGACTGCAGACTCTTCCGCCCACTACACTCATGCTGGCCGGAACTTAGGGCTTGCCAATAATGACATGATCTCCTTCATGTGGTATGGCATGCAAAGCATGTTCCGTTCAGTTGTTTCGGATCCTCCCAGGAGCGCATGTCGCCATCCGCGATTTGGAAGAACTCGGCCTCCTCCTCCTTGCTGGCGGAAATGCTGAGCAGGGCTTCCCGCATCCGATCCCTAGGAAGACTATGGCAATGATTGCCATGTTGTTCGGGACAACAGGAACAGTTGCAGCAGGAGCTGTCGCCACAGCGGCAATGCCGACGTTGGACGCTGATTTTCCACACGTTCTTTGCATCGCATGTTTTGGTCATGTCCCTCTCAGTATCCAACAAAAGCAAGGGCCACGAAAGAGACGCAAATCAAGTTTCAGTCTGCACATATCACCCGCACTAAAGCTCCCCAGCCTTATCGTCTACTAGACTTGGGAGTTCGCACCAGACCTCTTCGAAATGGGGCCATGCACTCACAGAACATCCCCAAGACGATGAAGACAGTGTTCTTTTTTCCCAGACTAAGACGCAGCGATAAGAATCTTGAGAACCCTGTAGGAAAGATGGATTCTGGGCCAGCCTTGGTGATCCACTCGGGGATGTAGAAAATTTCAGGTATTGTGCCGACCTGCAGCCATAGTGTGGGCAAAGTGACTACCTGGCTGTATCCGATTCGCATCGATGCTGGGAGGCGCAAGCCTCGGCAGCAAAACTTCTTGAGCAACGAGGAACTGTCTCTAAGACTGAAACGGATCATGACACGCCATGAGCGCATGATTTTTTACCCTTGAGGCAAGCAACCTACCCTGTCCTGTTTGACATGATAGCCTGGGACCTATCAGTGGTAGACATGCATTTAGTAACAATGCATGCATGCATGCGTACATACATAAAAGTTCATAGAAGCGTACGTAAATGGGTCCCTACGGAAACCATCCTTTCCACAAAGCAACCTAAGGTCAAAGCAAACTCACCAATGCACCCAACATGGGCATGGAGGCAGTCAACAGCCCCAACAACATTCCTGCCTCAGGCGCATCAAGCTTAATCGGCACTTCTGCCCCAAACCCCGCGCGCCTGGTAAGGGGCCAGCACCTCCCTGGAGGAAGGGGTTCCTGGAGTTGTTGCTCTCAGGCTGGACCTGGTGCTGGCTTCAAATCAGAGACGTGAAGAGATGGCGTCGATGGCCCGGTTCATTGTGGTTTTTCGGCCGGGCTTTCACTTGCGTATTGTCCGAACTCGTTAATGCAACCCACGCCCGAAGTCAGATCCACCAATTGGGTCTGATTTCATGCCTTCGGCAGCGCCCTTGTTCAGATCGTTTGAATCTTGAGCAATGCGGGCAGCATCTTTCACCCCCAGATGCTCGCATTCAGCCCAGCCGGCCTGGAAAAACCAATATCAGGTATGAGGCCCAGATGTCCTCAATCCTGCCCATCCCCGAATCTTAAGGACCCCCGACCCGGGCCCTAAACCCTAAACCGTAGCCTCTCAGACCCTAGAAGCCCTAACAAGAGATCTGAAGCCCGCAATTTTTAAGACCCTAACTCGAAAACTAGAAGACCCAACTCCGCTTCCACCCCAAGCCTATGAGACCCAAATGCCCAAACCTGTTCTCTTCTCTGAGCAGCTGGCTGCGCATCCAACGCCGCCATGGCTTGATCCCTGAGGCACTTTCCATAGTAGCACCAATGTAACAGAACAGGATCAGGATTTAGGGTTTTTGGGTTTAGGGGCAATACCAGGAATACAAGATAACGATGGTGGCAGTAACCGTTGTGATCGCAATCAGAATGCGCATGTACTACAAAGATGATAACTATATAACTAATGGAGATAGATAAGGCATGATAAGGCTAAGGCTTCCCAAATTATTGGTCGCAGCTTGGAATCCCAACATTAAGGAAGATCGCAGTATTTGGGTGCCTATAACGGGGAACAGTTAACTCTTCCAGGCTCACAGCTCCAATCCTTCTTGTTGGGCCACGCTTACATGCCTAAATACTAAACCCTGACAGCTCAAGCCAACACTCACAGCACCGAAGCCCCTAAACTCCTTCGGAATCCAATGCTTCAGCCAAATTCATCCCGCCTGAGGCCCGCCGGAACTTTGGGTGAAGGACCTGCCGACGCACCTGTTGTTGAAGGGCTTTGGAGGTTAGGATGTGGGACCGGGGTGCCTGAGAATCATGACACTTGCGAAGCCCTTCACGACACTACTCCAAGTAGCAAAGGCGCCACGCAGCACGGAGGTTCAGAAGACCCTGAGCGTCAGAGTGACACTGCCTGCTGGTGAGGGAATATGCGACTTGGATCGAGCGCATAAGCCCTCATGAAACTATTAGGTTTCTAGGAGAAAATGGAAACTTCCATCTGGGTATTCTTCGTCAACATGGCCCACAAAAATGGCTTCCACTGGACCATGCCTGGCACATCAGAACTTGCACTGGAGATTGCCCCCGCCCCTTGCTTGAGCTCCCTCAACTGCTCTGCGGAGACTTCTCAGGATTCAACACAAGTCCCAGCATTCCAAACACCAGTCCGCATGGTAGCGAGCCGAACTGTAAACATGTTCCCCACATAGCAGAAGAATGGATCCTATCATCCTGGGTTCCCCGGCTTCCTGCCATGGCCAGGGGCAACAGCTCCTAGCGTGGCGGAGGCTCACATAGGTGAGCAGGAATTGGGGAGTTTCATGGGAACCCCTTCATCTGCCTTCTGGATACGCTTTTGACTGGCTTTCGACGTGACCACGTGCTCGAGAAGGGGTTGAAGTTGGGATTGGAATTTGGTAGAGCAAAATCTTCAAATGCAGTTTCTAGGGCGATGTGGCTGTGAAAGTTGACAGCTGTGAAGGCAAGGCAAGAAGATCGATATTGTGCATGCCATAGTGCCTTCCGGGCACGCAGGCCCAATATGTCTGTATAGACTCCGACACCCATCCCTGGCAGGCTCTTTGATTGACATCGATTCCTACGTCCACGGGAAAGAGTGTCCAGGAAACCGAAGACCTGTCAGGGTAAGGAGCCAAGGGGGAGATGTTGAAAACAGGAAGAAGAAAGAGTATCTGCATTCCTTTCATTGCCACAAGTACTTGTCACTACCCCTTTCAAAAGTCTGAACACTTCACATGCCGGGAAGAATTAGCTTTCCGTTGAATACTTAAAGCCTTACGCACCCACAGTAACCGGCAGCCCTCAAACAAGGAATGTGTCTTGAACTATATATACTGTGACCCTTACCTCGCATATGTCAAACTAAAGCTTCATGCTAACTGCTCAAAGCCCTTTGTCGATGGCTCCATCGTGTCTGCTGCCACGTCGAGGCCACCAACTAGGCGAGGAGCCTGAAGCAAAGAGCACTTTAGCCACAACACTACAGAGTGGACACAGTCCTGGGACAGCAGCACAACTTCAAGGTTCTTCGTGCTACGTATATGGGAGCGCACCATCTAGATCCTGCTTGACGAGGCTTGGGCTTGAAGGACGTCGATTTGAGCTCAGCGCAAGCCACGCAGTGACGTTGGGTACCAAATACCGGCTCAGGGTTTAGGAGTGACGGGATCAAGCTACGACTCAGGAGGGCGGAAAGCTTTGCAAACTATCGTTCGTGCAGAGGGCGCACTGGGAAGCAACCTTGGGATCTGGGTTATTTTTGTGCTTTTGTTGTTTGACAGCAGACACTTAACGGTCCGCTCCCCTCCCGTGCATGGCGTGCTTTGGTGCACGGAGCCGTGCAAGGATGCCTTCCGAGCAGCTTGACGTACGCGTGGCGCGACTTACGGTGCGTAAACAACTGACAGTCAGGACTGCATGGATGACGGAGGCCCATCGCATTTGGCCAGCGCAAGCTACCCTTGTGCTTCACGTAGCCAGTCCTGGCTGATTATTCTTACTTTGCCAAAGCTTTGACCGTCACTGTCATGTGTATGATGCAGTAGAGGTTGTCAGATCAGTGGTGCGCCTGCACAGCCTCGAGATTGAAGCTGAAAGAGCCGACAAACACCTTCCTTCAATATGGGACCCTGGAAGCCTCGTCGCCCGGGCAAGCGTACCAGTCCTTGGCAGACTTGAGCGTCTGAAGAATGCTTCGGGCAGTGGCATCTCTAAGACGTTCTGCGCTTTGAAGCTGGGAGCTTGCCCATACTTCAGAACCTAGTCGGATGTGTCCCGAAAACCCTGGCTGCCCAGCTTTCACCGATCTTGTCTGAACTGATTCGTTATTTCATACGGACTCCCGAAATGTAAGCAGCCGACTCAAAATGAGGAGCAACATATAATTACCAACCACAAAATAGAGCACCAACAGCTCCAGAGAGTAAGGTTCTCTGCATCACGAAGGCGGGCCCACATGGGCGTGTGTGGAAGCACTATCATGGACTCTAGTACGTACTTGACACCTTATCGTTGCTTTTGATTCCTTATCCTTTTACAGCGGATGATCCCTAATCCATATGCTAATTCTGCAGATAGAAAACGTTGCAACACGTCATGGTTCTTTGTTAACTCCTTAATCTGCAAAATAGGGCTGCCCTTAATTTTTCCTGGGTGGCTGGCTCCCTGCTGGGGTCCACGAGCCACACCGTTTAACTCGAACACCTTGCACGGCTGTTTGCACAAAGACCAAGGAAGGACATGCTCATGTTCTGTTGGCAGCTTGCGAAGCTCCAGTCTCTGGGGATGAAGGCTGCATTCGGCCTTCGGGTCGCGATGCCAATGACTCACTTGAGTAAGCCTTTTTTGTCTCCGCGGAAGTAGAGGAAGAGTGTTGCTGGTAGTTGGATGCCTGTACGTCTCAAGGAATTGGGAGCAAAACCGCTTCTGTCCTCAAGTCGTTGGTTTCCCTGCTCCTGGGTTTTCTCCGGCAGAACCTGAAGTCCGGTGGTGCTGAGACGCAATTGCTTCATCAGCCAGCCTCTCGGCCTGAATTCTGCAAGCCCAGCTACCTGTAAAGTCAGAACGCAAGGAGCGAAGGAAGGGGTTTGGCCCTCACCAGTATGGCAGTTCCCCTTCACGTCCTTAGGGATTACCCATTCTGAATATGTGCGTTCCATGGCACCAGACCCGCCATCACAAGAGCTCACGCAGAATCAGAAGCCCTGCTAAGACTTTGCAGGAAGACGGCCAGGATCAACGAGAAGTTTAGCCCACATGTCTCTTGCCACATACATCCGGCCCATCACAATCCCACATAATTTGCTGATAATCCAGCCCGCTAACTTGCTCCTCATGGGGCTCTGGCCCCACGGAAGCGGTGCGGCTTCTCCGGGATGACGGCCGCGGCAGCTGCATATTGGTACCTGAGGGTTGAGAGCTACCTGATCTGATGCGACCTTTGTTGCAGGGCTTGCCAAGTTCAAGGTCCAGGGCGTGAAGGGCATGGGGCACCTCTGTTCTAGCTGGGACTGTCCCGTGCCACCCTGTGGTCTTCAAGATAACACTTGTGTGATAGCAATAAGCAGCAGCCGCAAACAACAAGGCCAGGAAAAAGGCTGCCTGTCTCAAGGAATTATCCGGATTGAAGCTTGTGAGGACACATTAGGCAAGGCCAGCAAAACAAGGAAAGCAAGAAGGATCGTGAATCCGCAGCATCCATGCTGGCAGAGTGACTTGAGTTGGGAACCTCAATGCTCAACTGTACTCAGCTGAGACTTTGGATCGGTATCCGATGGCTTCCAGTCAGATAAGCTCATGGCACATCCAATTCCACGGCCACCATCTCGCCATCTTAGCAGCCAAGAGGCATATGGATGGTGTTCTAGATTCTAGCATTCATGCCCCAGCATTAGGGTTTCCTTGCGCCAGCTCGACTATACGGTCTTTCAGGATGTTGAATAACATCAGTACCAACCCATCAGGAACCCGATTTTCCAGATGAATCGAGGCTGCGGGGGAAGTGCGACAGTTTCTGGTCACCTTTAAGGCCGGGGTATGCTGGAGCTGTCAGGTAGGTCTCTTACTCTCAATCAGAGCCAGCAGCCAAGCATGACATCCATGCTCATCAATGTATGTTCGTGCTGAAGTGGATGGAAGATTTACTTCCCACATCTTGCCACGCTCAGTTACTGATGTCCTGTTATGCAACCTGACGTCAACCCAACAAAATGCATCTCATGCCCCCGTGTACTTGGACCCAAAGGTTTAGGAGGTTTAGGGCTTGGGCCGCCCTCAAAATTAGACTCCCATGTTTCCGAAACTCTGGGACTCTGGGGTCTGAGGCCCTCACTTGTTGCCCAGTGGCCCACTCCCCGACCAACAATCTGCGGTTGTGGCTGCTCACATGTAAGCGAGCTCCAGGTCTAGACCATATGATAGTGATGGTTGTAGCAGTAGTAAACTAGGCAGGCTTGAAGCAACATGCTGGTTGCCATAATTACCACAATAGTCTCGAATATCATTCCGGACCAGGTTCATGACATCACGGATTTACACGCGAGGTGTTGGATCATGAAGAAGATGTCTCCGACGACTCTTCTGGTAGCTACCACTGTCAATCTTAAAGCGCGCTTCGGCTTCTCTTCTTTCATGTCTGTTGCTGAGGAAGCTGGTTTTACATGAAGGTTAAGACAGAAAACACATCATCAACTTCACGTGCTGCAAGAGCTCTCTGCAGCATGCCCAGCCTGCACCCCGTCCGCTAAATACGCTGCTCGTCCATTTGGGTCGAGGTAAACCTCGCAGGATGCGTGCCGTGGCATCGGCAACGTAGAATAAGCAGAGGTCTTGAAAATGATGGGCCTCTACAAGCAATACAAGCAGTTTGATACCCTTTATGATGCAGAACCTACTCTGCCGGCGCCCAAAGTCAGGACTCCAGTCGCCCTATGCGCAGCTGCTGGCAGGTGGATGTCAGATGCTCTGACAGTTGCGTTATCCGATACCCTAGTTTACCCATGCCCCTCACAATACAAAGTTGGAAGCCCACATCTTCTCCAATACCTACAACACGAGTCGCCCAAACCGCCAAAAAAGGAACGCATGCTACCTCTATCCCCCCAAAGCATGAAGGGATGGCTGGGGCACCGGCGTGACCTGAAAGGGCCCCTTCACAGCCGAGGACGGAAGCTCGAAAGGCCCATTCTCCTGCCACTCTAGAAGGAAAATTGGGAGCTCCCAAGAAATCAAGGCCCGAACATGCAGCGTGAGGCATGCCGCGGAGCGTTTTTGTTCTTGCTCACTGGGGTTAAAGTTGCACTGTGCTTGCAATGCTGAAAGAAAGACTGGGTTGCTCAGTGACAGGACGCAAGAGGACAGGATGCAAGAGGACAGGACGCTATCACCTGTCAAAGAAAAACAAAGATTGAAAAGCAAACACGCTGCAGAAACTTGACTGGAGGCGTCGGACCCGGCTGCGGGACGGAAGGTACCTCCATAATCGTCCCTGTGCGGCTTTTTCCCGCCGAGATGGCACTTCATGAAAAAAACAAGTTCACCATAGATGCCCCCAACAGAAGGATCCCAAAATAGGACGAATGACGCGTGGTGTGTTGAAAGCTCCAGATCCAACTATGCACCCCCTCATGTTCCAGGAACAAAAAAAGAGGCAGACTCCTGCTGGTGGCGCTGTCTCCGCAACTGTGGAAGCCAGCCGAGCAGTAAGACTCCTGATTGCAATTGGGCAGACTTCGCATTCGCACTCTGCTTAGCAGCCTGGGACAAGTGGTGCGAGCTTGTGCGCACACCAGGTGCGCTGTGGCCTCAAAACTCGAGAGAGAAACAGATAAAGAGAGAGAGAGAGAGAGAGAGCGAGTTGATTGAACATTAGGTTGAGTGGTACGATTCTTCTGGAGTGTCCCCTAGCCACGCAAATCTACCAGTTCTCCACAACACCCACTTCGTAAACCCAACATATTCGTAAAGCTAGGGTTCGTGTGTCTCCTTGTTTTGGATTCTTTGATAGCGGAGAACCTTCCAAGGTCTTCAAGTGCTATGGGAAGCACGCTCACCTGGAGGTATCATTACGCAATTGCATGTTTGGTGCAGCTGGCTGTGCCGGGTTCTGAAGAAGAAAATGGACACGTGGCGCGCTGTGGGACCTTGACCTTGCTACCTTAAGGTTCTATGAGCTTGTCGAAGTAGGTCAACCTACCGCATGAACTCAGATGGACAGGGGTGTGAATCATTGGTGTATGTATGTGCAATTCGCGGAATCCTTACAATCTCCCTACAATCTCTGTATGTACTCCACTTGCCTGTACCAGACATGCACATCTCCCAACAAACCAATCCTAAAGAAGAGTATCTACTGTATTGCCCTTCTACACCCCCGCTATGCATCCCTGATTCCTTAATAGAGGTCCCCAAATCCCTTTGTAGCAGGGTGTCGTAGAAACCGGGTTTTGCAAAGGCCTCATACATTTCAACAGCTCCAATTTTGCGAGCCACACGATTGGAAGGATTTTAAACATTATACCATATAATCCCCAGCTAGCTCCCCAAACTATCCGAAAGGAGTTAGTTGTTAGATCCTGTTGGAGTCTGGGGGAGGGCCAGGCCTGCTCTTGGGTCGCCGAAGGCAGGCAGCCGCTCCAACCAGTGGCAAGAATCGCAGGCTTCTGAAGGCCCTGGGATCAGATAGGGTCCCTTTTTTTTTACACGGGGCCCTTGGGAACTTTCTGGGTTTCTGTGGAGGGTTTATGGATATGGCAGGGCCCCACTCTTATAGAGGCAACTTTCAGAAACTCCGATAGTGGTTGATGTCGGGCTTCTGCAGGAGGCATTCTAACCAAAAACGAAAAACGTGCATGATTTGTACGGAGGAAACCGGTGTCAGCTCCTTGCTCAGAACTACGCGGCCCTGCAACCGTAGACTTGGAGGGAGGGTTCAGGGATGGCCTGTGATGAAAGCCTCAACTACAGTGCCGGCCGTCCACGCCAACTGGGAGTCTGAGGGTTTCCAGAAATATGGGGCCCCCAAATAAACCAGTGCTTAGAATATCTTGAGATGATCGAAGTTCAAGACCAATACTATATTGATACCATTATGAGAGGGGATCATATTGGGACTACTAGGAGGATCCTCTCCCTTAACAGGTAGAGTGACTGAACTTAGATCATTCCTTCCCGCCGTGCTCTTCCATGTCCCCCATTGACCAAGGTGCGCGCGCAGAAGCCCAAGATCCCTGACTATGATCAAAGCTCTGAGGATCCAGCTGAAGAGGGCGCTCAGCACTTAAAATACGATAAGGTACCTAAGGGCCCGAAAGTCTAGCGTGATCCTCAATCACACTTCAACTTCTCCATTGGGGTTGGCCTCCCCTACCTCTTGACCCCAGCCGCGAGGCAGCTGCCGCAAGCCCTGAAACCCAAACACCGAGCCCTATGGCTGACCTGGGTCTAACACTGGCTATGCTCCTCACCAAAGGTTCTGGGGATCTTTGGTCCTGTCGGCAGGAACAGGTAGCAAAAAGCAGTTCTCTTGTAGACTGAACGCTTTTTTGTGTAACTACATGGTCTCAGTAGGCCTTTGCCTGCTGAACGATGTGTGAGTACCTTGCC
Organism: Symbiodinium pilosum; assembly: GCA_905231905.1. NCBI lineage: Eukaryota > Dinophyceae > Suessiales > Symbiodiniaceae > Symbiodinium > Symbiodinium pilosum. Next base: position 52,322 of record CAJNIZ010008002.1, read on the forward strand.
GAGTATGGAACTTCCAGAACACAGTTATGATAGGAGCTATATAGGCCTACCTCTATATCACGCCCAGTGCCAAAGTCTCATTGCTCGTTTGTTTTCACCCCCCCTGTCCAATTCCGTTTCAGGGATTTGGGAAGAGAGGCTTGCTCAGACCGCCATTCCTGCTGCTGACAGGTTAGCTCTATGTTGATTTCTTATTTGCAAGAAATTGTTGAGATCCTGACCAATTTCCCGACCAAACGGGAACCTTGAATCCTGAATCCTACATGAGTACAGCCGAGTTCCACTCGGACCTCTTCTCAGCAAATACTCCTGGGAATTTAGATGCCCCATCTCAGCTTTGATGATTGAATCCCAGTGGGATCCTCCCCAGAACTCCAGCTTTCAGCCCAATCAGCTTCATCCTTGTGCTTAAGCCACAATACGTGACTGCACCTTTAGACTTGGATAAGTAAATGCATACATACATTTTCTGGTGTTCATTTCTCACGAGCAGAACAGTTGACACTGGATCCTCAGAGCGTACGCATGTCTGTTAGGAGACCCGAATGCTCGCAGGTGCGCTCTACAAACATGAAATCCAAGGTACAGCAAGGCGCGCAATCCCCAGATAACACAACCATGCTTGCCTGACACTTCCTCAGGGGCTAGACTATATTCCACCGCAGTGCACCTTAACCTCTAGGCACAGGCCGAAATCCTAAAAGCTCGATTAATCAAATCCAAAGCACTGTGAAAACCCGCCAGCCTCTATTCCAACTGCATCTGACTTCCAAGCAAAGTCCTGTAGCGGCGGCTGTCAGCGCTGACAGGTGCCTCCAGTCATGCTCAGTCATTACATGCGAAAATGAGCTCTCGAAGCTTTGCGACACGCTGCCCCAGCCTGCGTGTGCATGGAAGACGCCAGGGGAATGGACTCCGAAACATGGAGCCACCTCCGTGCAAAATGCACCATGGGGCTTATTGTGGTCACTGCTGAACTGTGAAGAGGGCAGCGTTTCAATGATCAAAGGGCCTCCAGCTGTGGAGGCTGAGCTCAGGGCACCGCCTCCCAGGGGCTGTAGAAGTGACACCGCTCAAAAACACGGTGAAGAACACAATTTCATGCATACCGAGGAAGGGGAGACTCTTTTCCCGGAAGCATCAGAATTGCTTTGTGAGCAACGAATTGAAGAGGGTTCTGGTGCTGCCCGGGGTTCATGGGATCTATACAGTTTGTAAATGGACCCAACGAGGGTGTGCCAGGCTGTCTACAAGGTTTGACCTTATGTCCAGGCATGGCCTGACTGATACTCGGGGCCGGCATTTTTTGATATGCCCTCCAGCCCCCTCAAGTTGACAGAAGCGTTGAAACAAATCCCAGGACGAAATACAACCTCTCCGCGCCAACATCTGCCTCCGCAAATGAAAAATTCTCATGGTCGCAACACGCTGCCTGAACTTCAAACAAGCTTGGTGCCTTACACACAATGCTAAATGAACACAGAAAAATTTGCTCTTGCAAATCTTAACCCCAACCTCGGGTCTTCAGAAGCAATTTCCTTGGCCTCCGCCGCGCAGCAGCGGCACGGGTGCTCCCGGGATATCCATTGCGGTGCTGAGCCAGGAAAATACGGCAGACCACAAGAAGCGACCTGTGATGAATGATCCTACGTCGTTTAAAACTGTATGAACTACTGACTTTGGGCTACATTCTGGCTATCCCGGACTAGAACCATAGAATCATCAGTTTCAAAGGCTTGGGGCACGAGCTCATGCTCGTCTATTCAACAGGCCAGCTGTAACTGTACGCTGAGCTAGCGCGCTTGCCAAACTATGTCCCAAAGAGGTCCTTTGCAGTCACCGGCTAATGGAGAACAACTCCATCTTTTTAGTCTACAACGGCTTCTCTGCCATCAGTCGCGTAGGTTGCCAGAGCTAGTTCCCAGCAACTCCGAAGACAGCATTCGCGCAACCTTTTCATCTTACAAAACCCCTATTGCTGATTCTATCTAATCAAAGGTCTCCTGTCATGGATCCCACAAAACTCACAAGGAGAGATGAAATACTTCCCACGAAATCACTTCAACGATTAGCAAGTGCCGTGCCACGAAGGCAATGCTGCTTGTTCGGAGGTCTCTGGAAGGCGCAGTGCAATTCCCTGCGAAAACCAATGCTGGGCCTGAAACTAGACAAATGCTCGCACGCCCCAGGTCGCTACGTCAGCCGATTGGCTGCTGTGCACAAGGTGCTGTGAGAACGGAATGCGGAACGTGTCCTAAGGTCCACAGACGTCTCGCCAAGCTGAACCATGCTTTTCAAAACTGCTGTGCTGCTGTAATGCTTGTTCTATAGATATTGCCGCAACTGTGCCTCTCATGGCGATGCACTGTCTCTAAGCAACGGCCATAGAGGCCTCAGGGAACCATGAAAGGCAAAATGTCCCGTGAATTATCCTCACGTGCCAAGGGTGGCAAGAGCTCCTCCCTAAACCACCCTTTGCACTCTGCCTGCACGGCGGCCCTTTTTGACGTTCGTTTTAGCAGTTTGGGATTTTGCGCTATAGAGCTAAAACCGTATTGAGCAGAGGACTTGCAATCCACTGCCCTGTTCAGGTGTTTGCGACCTGAATCTGCTTATGACCAAACTTCCAAGTCTTCCTTTGAACCCCAAAATTGGCCGGCCAACGATTCGACCTCTGAGGTGCCGGCAGGAGGTTAGTCAAACAAAGTAGTGTCTCAACACTGCGAGCCCCGTCTTGCGTATCGGATTAAGTCAAGAGCCTCGGTTGCTAGGTCTTGATGTATTTGGAAGAATTCATCAGGTCCCGCTAAAAGAGAGGGGCTCCAAGCACTTTCATTGAGCCAGGAAACCGTACAAAAGGGATCGCCTGTTGAGACACTTGAACCTGGCACAGCAAAACAAATCAAAAGGCGCTGTATGAGTACTGCAGAGACTCACACTGCAGTCTCTGAAGCCGAGGCAGTCAACCCACCGGTTCTTAAGCTGAGTCTTAGGAACCCATATTTTTGTGGGGATTCAAGCAAGGTTAGATGTCCGTCCCATTCAGGGATGATAGAAGGTCAACTGCTGACACAGTCGCATACAGTGTCTTGTTCAGGCTGCCTCCCGGAGGGTTTGAAGACACACTTCCCGGGATCCAAGGCAAGATTTCTATGTCTGAGTCTGTCTCTATTTTATCAGTTAGGTTTATGCGTGGATGAGGGGCTTTCCCTTTCCATCCAGGGCTGTGAGGGGGAGAAAGAGCTTGTGGGCTTAACTTGAGGGGAAACTGTGCAGTGGTGTACGTAGGTTCTGCCCAGCCTTGGGCAGCGAACATTGCGTTCTCAATCCCTCCGCCTGAGAACGGGTAGGTTACTGCGAGGATTTTGCAACGGATCGCGCTTCGCCAAAGCAGCCTCCAGTCACGTCAGCATCTCCATGTGGAGATGGGAAACTTCACTAAATCTATTCCGCGGAGGAGCTGTAGTTGCTAGACTTGAGGACTTTCAGCAAAAGGATAGTTCAAGCACTGGTAGCAAAGGTGAGCTGCTATGGCTAAATTGATGATGTTTGTTCCGCTGCCCGACGCCATGCTTCACAGGTCCCACCACATAATTACAGGACTCGGGGTACAAAGTGGGTTATACATTCCTGTTCGACCATCACGAGGGCCTGGCATCCTGAACCCTGGAATCCATGAGCCAAACCTGTTGGGGGACCTGTGAATGGTCAGACCAAAAGCCGAAGCACTTCCCTTGGAAGCGGTGACCATTCAGGCGCTGGCCTCCTGCGATGAAAGCAGCAGCACCCTTCATGAAGATGGACCAGGAGACGCCATCTTTCTGACGAAGCTTATGACACCACCCAGAAACCTGGACAAGGCATCTTCAAACTGGACCAAGGGGCTTACATGCCCTGAACCCTTGTGCATTCCCTGCCATCACGTGGATACGGCCGCCCCCATGATATCGGAAATTAGGCAAGCGTAGTTACTTGATGAAACCCATTCAAGGTGGAGGTCTGATTGCGTCACGGCGTCTACGCGTACTCCACAGCTGTGCCCGCTGTGCCTTCCGCCTGCTCAAGCTAAGCATACACATAAGTACGAAATTCCGAACCTAAATCCGGCGGTCTCCAACAAAATCCGGACCCTCAATAATTACTGTTTACCCTCTTCCCACAAGACTTGCCCGGAAGCTCAGCACGCAAAATCTTGGCACGGTGAATGAGGTCCGCACCGAATAGCTCTGCCATAGAGGATCGCTCCTGCACCGATCATGCTGGATAGAAAGCCACGCAAGATGACGTCTGTCGGGAAAGGGCCTCTGCGCTCCGCACGGACATGGCACCTGTTCTCTACTGACTACTACAAACTGATAATAGCCCTTAGCTACAATGGGTTGCACGGGCGTGTGCTTCTGCAAGCTAAAATCTTTTGCAAAAGCTAACTCAGTAGATGGTGATATCTAAAACCTTGCTGGTTCTTCAGGGAATCTCATGCAAAAGTCACTGATTTTCGAACAAGCTAGGTTATATGCTGTGTGCAAGCACCTGACACACTGAGTTTCGGATTGGAAGCTCATTGGGAAAAATCAGCCCTGAAACAATCCACACAGCTCAACCCCATCTTTGGCTCAGATTTGGCTTATCAGAGTTGAGTCCAGCTTGGAGTCCTAATCCTGATTTCAGAGGTGTCTGGGCTCAGGTGTCGCCTGCCCCTTAGACCCCAGTGCGTCAGCAGCGGCCATAGTCTGCTAGACCACGACGATCAAAACACGGCTGCTCATCATCTTTCAACTTGCTGTTCAGTACATGGAACAAATTTCCGTTTAGCAGCGGCCTATCCTCTTTCACTGCTGTTCGATTGGCCGACGGAGGTTAGATGAGCTGCGGGCGGAGAAGTGCCTGTCGCACAGGCATGCCATTCAGTGGGGGTCTACTTTTTGTGACTCTATATCTTCTCAGCGGCTGCTGGCTGAAGTTGTTGCCGTGTGCAGGGCAGCAGCGTGTTTCAGTACAACACGCGCAGGCAACTGGAAGAGCCCAGCTGGCACCGACGCGCCCGCAGATCACGTTCGCGTTCGCGAACCGCTTTGAGGGCTTGCTTGCAGGGATTTCCAATGAGACACGTAGAAGTACAAAAAGCTGCGTCCAATCTGCAGAATCATCACTCGCAGTCAGTGCTACCACAAAGGGCGCTGAACAAACTAGAGATCACAAGCAGCGGCATGGCGGCTTCGGGAAGTTCTGGTCGGCACTGCGGATATTGCAAGCGCGCAAATTCCTACAAGTCGAGCCACTGTGGACAGAGTGGTTGGGCTTGGTGGGACATGCCAGACCAAACAGCATGTAGCCGAACAATCAGCAGCACCCTGGAGGGCAACATCTCCGAGGCAGAGAGCGACGTCACCCAGGCAGCGAGGTTCCCGGAAATGTGGCGCAGCCAAGCACGGGGTGGACACGAACAAAGAGTCAAAAGGCAAGGGCAAGGGCACGGACAAGGGGCAACAGCTCCAAGCGCCAAGAATGCAATCACTGCCGCTTGCGCCCAAGACTGGCGTGCCATCGCTGCCAAGCGGGGCAGTCGGGGCGTCGACTCAAGGTGCAGCGGAAAACAGTTGGAAAGTCTACTCTTGGCGCTGCTGAAAAACTCTTCGGAACAGCCTTCCGGAATCAAGGAGCTACTGAAAGTGCCTGACGGAGTCGCTAACTGCACAGTTGAAAGAGCAGAAGAAGGCCCCGCAGGCCTTTCAGGTTGCGGAGGAATCTTGGGAACAGCAGTTGTCGGAAGCCACTGGAGAGCTGGCCAGGCTGGCTACTGAAAGCCAGCCAGACAAGAAAGGGCAGGTGGAGCCAATGGAGGCGGAAGAGATGAAGGCTGCCGAAGGCATTGTAGCGACGGCTGCGGAGCAGTCTCAAAAGGCCATGCAACAGCTCTTTGCACAACAGCAGGCGTTGCTGGAGGTAATGAATACAGCGAAGCAGAACGCGCAGGAGTTGGCAGCGAAAGTAAATAGAGAAGGATCCAGAACACCAAGGCGGCGAGGAAAGGTTGTCCAGGTGCCGTCCTCGCGAGAAGACGACAAGTTGGGTCCTGGCAAAGCCTGAGGGGAGGCCTCACGGGAAACCTCAGGCGTGGTGCACCAATGGAAACAATTTTGGACAACTGTCTTGATGGTGGGATGGTCTGGTCGCACTCGGTGTGTGGAGAGCTGGACTTTGATCTCCCTTTAAGGCCGCCTTCGAGGCAGCTAACCTACGACTTGAAATCATTCGGCAGAAAGGTCCATTTCCTCTCTGCAGCAGTTGGAGTGATCCGAGAATACTTCCCGATAGGGCTACTCCGAGAAGGAACAAGGTGGTGGAAATTCCAGCTGCCAAGCATGCTTTCCAGGCAGTTGCATGTGACCAGCCCCAAGTAGAGCAGGTTAATTGTGCTACTGTAGGTGGGCGCTCGCCCTGCCGTCGTCTTTGTGTTCGGAGGTTTGGAGCTTCAGATGGCATTCTCAAGAAAGGGCGTGCGTGCAGATCTAAACCGGGTTTCCGTTTTTGTGAGGATTGCCCTGAGCAGATGAACGGGCCGCCTGGAAACCATACAGCGTGGCCGAGTTTGGGGCAAGCCTCCATGAGGGCCGGGGCATGATGCAGTGCGCCCCGAACCCTCACATTTTTGAGATAGGTAGACACGAGTTTTGTGCACCATCAGCCCAAGCTGATGCAACCGATACCTTATGCTGTCAGCGAGGGGCCCTTTGGGGCGCAGCGAAGCTAGCCCGATTGAGATGCGTCTGGGCGGAGCCTGACAAGTTACCGAGGTAGAGAGCAATTGCAACGGAGCAGGGGACCCTTGGATCAAGCCAGTAGTGTCTGGTAGTCCTTGTGAGGTGATTCAGGATCTGGTGGCAGTTGCTGATCGGAGGCGCGTGCTGAGCCTTGCAGCTTGTCTGCCGGGCCTGGGTTCTTGTGGGACTTGCAGGTGGCTGAAGGTGAGTGGTTGAGAGCCGCTATGACATCGCTGGAACACGTGGTTGCTACACTTGGGCGTTCTTGAGAGCTTCCGGTTGAGGACGAGGCGTGCTTGTTTGAGTTGAAGTGCAAAGTTCAGCAGGGCAAGCAGCTGAAGGCGTACGGCCAGCAGGTTGTGGGTTCCAGACATCCAGGAGAGCAGGCCCGGGCCCTTGCACAGTTGATCAAACAGCATGAGTTGGAGGTTGGAGGGTATCATTGTAGTTCCTGTGGACTACGCTTTCTCAGTAAAGCTGCTTTGCATGCACAGAAAGCATACAGTAATAAGCTCGCGTTGAGAGCTTATGTTGCGGGTACTTGTTGTCAGAGTTGCGCTCGAGAGTATTGGACTACATCATGCATACAAGCACATATCCACAACGTGGATGCCTGCCATGGCAGATATCAGCATGCTGATCTCAGCCTCCCAGAAAAATTACGAGGTTTCTGGGTTAGGCGAAAGAGCCTGGAGGCCGGTGTGTGAGGTCAGTTTGGCTAAACCGTTCTGGGCGTCCTTGAGTCCAGGTGTTGAGCTTGATGCTGATGTTGCAGGGGGCGCGGCGACCACTGATGTTGACAATTGCTGTGAGGAAGGCTTTGCTGAGCTCCAGGTTCTGTTGAGGAGTGGATTGCACGGACTGTAGCATGGGCCGCTTCCAATGGAGTCCAGCACGAACGATTTCTTGCCAGTAAAGCTACCGCTCAAAGTGCAATTGCAGAACTGTGCTGTCAGTTGGCTTGTGCCAATTTCATGCCTGGTGCATATAACCAGGGCAGATGGATGGCTGTGATCCATGAGAGATTCATTGCTTTCCGTCAGGTGCTTTAGCAGTGCCTGTGCTTTGTGAATTCAAGAGCGCGACTCGACAGTCCATAGCCCCATATGAAAGATACAAGAAAGAATCCTGATTTCAGAAGCTGGAACAGGGACACAGAAACCCGAACACAGCCGCGATGTCCCTGTCCTGCACTTTAGCAGCACGAATTCCCTTTCCGGCTTCGACCTGTAGGTTGACAAGTACGATTTCCAGACTTTCTAGGAACAGGATTTACATCATGTCTAAGGGGATAAGGTAAGGCTGATTCTCAGATGCGATAAAGGATTTAGGGGTCCTCTGGCTAGTTTACACACACAGGTTGGCACCATTTCTATAAGGTACCCTCGAAGTCCTTATAATCTTTCGAGCATTCTGCGCGATCATTTCTAGAGATAATAATAGATGCTTATTCCAACCCCAAAAACCGTCGGGTCGGGCACTGACAACTCACAGTCCTATGTGTTGTCGTTATTCATGACGACAAACGGTATTAGCATGGCAGTAGTGATAGTAGCAATAGTCAGTGCAGTGCCAACAACAGCAGCAGTACTCTTGGACTTCCTCCCTTCCGTGCCACTGAGGCTTGCCTGGCCGTGCCGTGGGATAGTATCCTCGTTGAACCAATGAGTTCATCGCGCCATGTCCGTAGTAACCTCCTGCAAGACAGGAGCGGGTCGTAGTCACACTCCCCGGAATGCGACTATGGGCATGTGCCGAAAAACCGTGTGGATGCATTCTGCGCGGCAAACGCTCTGTTACATATCAGTTGAAACGCCAGCATGTTGCATGCCCGCTGTCACCCTCTTTCAAGGCTTCGATAAAAGGTCATGTTGGGGGGGGGTTGTCGCGAAACCCGGTCTCTGCTGAATAAGCTATGTAGCGGGTATGTAACGGGTGTGGCGTGCCCCCGGGCCTTGTACAAACGAATCACTTGGCTGCCAATATGTTAACAAAAAGGACAGCTTGCTCGGGCAACGGGATGTCATTGGGTTTTTGCATTCACAGAGATGCGCAGCCGACTATCGTGATTCAACATGAAAACGGCCAAGCGGATAGCAGCATTGGCACCTGGCGAGTAGAATGGCTGAACCTTCTGCTGTTGGTATCCTCAGCAACATGCACACCAGTGGTCGCGAATCTGTGTCCAGAATACTCCGCTTCATACAAAATTCGAGAGCACTCCTTAAGACACCTAACAGTTGATGTTTCTGCCATGAAGGCCCTACAATGTGAGCATCATACTGAGGCATCGGCCACCATGTCCGTACTGGCCGTGTGGCCCTTGCTGCGGATACCTCATCTGAAAGCCCAAGCAGGCTGTCACACTCACGGCAATATTTTCATGGGCGTAGACGACATCGTGAGAGAGCCCACGTAATCCCAGCTACTGACCTCTAGCCGATGCATGGAGGTTCAGCTAGCGGTGTCGGTTGAATGCGTAGAATCTGCCGCGTAGTGATTTCAAATCTGAGGGCGTGCGCCTTTATGTTCGTTACATCAACTTATGCTACGCAATACTGCTTGGGACGGCTTCTGCAACCTGCACCTGACTCAAAGTCTCATCACGGTATAGCCACGGTATAGCTACCCAACACCAGAATCCCAAGATAGCAAGCCCACACCTTAAACATCTCGGGCTCTCACCCAGGGCCCATGGAGCCAGCACCCGTGTGGAATGGATTCACTCCATAGCCTCTAGAGGATGGCGATGGTGACTAATTTGGGGAATCTGGGAGGTCTTAAGTTAGTTCCTGAAGTGGCTTTGGTGGGTTTTGAGCTATCGCCTGGCTTCTATCATCCATGTGGCAGCTGTCAATATCATGGTGGACTGCCACTCCACTCACCTCTGACAGGCTCACACTATCCTCCCAGAACCCCAAATCAAGAACATACTTGTCCCGGTGCCCACTTGGAACTTCCCTCCTTGCAAAAAAGGACACACGGGCACGTCTTGAGGCCGCCTACTTGGCCTCAGTATTCAGACAAATATTGAGTTCATTGAGAAAGATCCAGGAACAGTGCCCCAAGCCTCCATAGGTGCCGGAGCTCTGTCCTGCAATTAGGGACTTGCTAAACTATGGGCCCCTAACTTTGCGTGGCTCCCACGGGTCTCAAAATTCCAAGAATACTTTGTTGAAGATAAAGCATGAAGTAAGCCCCGCAAAACAAGATATGCCGATGATGAAAAATGTGACGACTATGGTAAACAGTAAGCGTAGGTAAAGGATTAAGCGTGAAGGTAGCAGGGTTAGGGGATGGGCTGGGCTCGCATATTTTCTGGTAGAATGATGGAGAGCTGGATCTCTTCCCTCGGGACAGCTTGCAGAAGAAATGGGCTAGGACTTCGACTTCCGAATCGAAGCTGGCCCTAACCCCTAAGCATTCATATAAATCAACAATGAAAACATTGACCCATGACGAACGGAACTCCTCCTCATTGACAATGGACTGCAAAAGAGGTGATAATATCAATTGCTTCCGGCTGCAGTGATACATTTTTATTTCTAGTTGCCCGAAAGCTGGCAAATGCTGACAGAAGTCGGAAGCACACGGAACAGAGCCATTCTTCATTCACAACGCACCGGAAGTTCGCAGGCCGCTGTGGTCCTGACCCCTTCCAGAACCCTGCCTAAGTTGCACATGCTATGCGATGTTGGCACGAGCAAGCTTCAACAAGCATTTGTGATTCTCTCGCCTTCCTTATCGATGCAGAAGTTCTGGCTGCCGTCAACGGGTCGGCCGGACGGCATCCCCAAGAGTTCCAAGGTCTCTTGCTCGTGCCCGCTCTACTTACTAGCAATCCAATGGAAATGCCCATGGGTTTGACACAAGCCCTGTTGGTTTCTGCTGTCAGTGAAAGAACGCTGCGCCGTTTTACTTGAACATATTTGCAGGGTTACTGGAAGTATAATACGCAGTTCGACATCCATTTAAAATACGACACAATACTGTCACAATACCATGAAACACCACAAATCTTGCAAGACCGGGTGCTAGCAAGCGATCTGAGGCCCTTAGCGTTCAACCGCAAAATTGTGAAGGACAGTTTTAGAAATTTTGAAATGAACACTAATCACTAATCTCCAACATGTTGGCCCTATTCCCATCACTGCCGCCAAAACCATGGGCAAAACCTGATTCCAAAGCCGACTTTGTTTTCCGTTCTTATCTCTTCCTCGCTGTGGAAAGGCCCCTGCTTTAAGTATAGGCTCACGTGGATACTACTTTTGTGAGTCAATTGGTCGTGCAGAGAGGGAGCGGGCAGGCAATTCGGCGTGCAGGGAGGGGGGAGAACTGGGCGTGGCACAGGACTGGGTACAACTAGCAGTCCTCCAGGCACAGGCATGGGAAAAGGGGCCCCCTTCGGTGACGGAGCCACCGGAATTGGGCCCATGCCAAGGGGAAAGTAGCCGTTCCTGAGTTCTCTCATCATGTGCGGCAAGTCTTGTCAATATCGCTATTCTTAGGCTCGCCCTTTTGATCCTACTTCTGCTGCTGCTGATGATGGCTGGCGATGACCACCATCATCACCTTCAGCTAATATAGTCTCATCCGTACAATTCATATGTCATCCACCTTTATATTCATTCTCACGTTCTATCTGATTCTCCACTATTCAAGATTGCACGTAGTGCGATCATCTAACTCTCTCGTTATACTGATAATTGGACTAATTACGCAATAGTAGCAGGCATCACCACAACAGCAATATAGCTGTCATGACAACATGAATCTGGACTGAGGGCCTTCAGGGTAAGAAGCTGAGGGTTGGATTCTGAGGATGAGGGTGGCGCTACCTGATATGGAAGCATAAATTATTAGCAATGTTGTGGTCCTAGATTCCGCGTACAATCATGGTATCGGGTACCTGAAACAGACCTCAAAATGACATCTGCAAGTACTGAGTCCCCTGCATTATATCCAAGTTGCCAGAATTCTTAGGGGCTGGCATCAACCGGAGTCCAGCGTCACGCGCCCCAAAGCAGGCCCCCAAATCCGAGACGCCTTGTGATCCCTAAGTCAGAAACCCCGCACCCACCAGCACAAGCCTTGAGATCAGACAAGGCTCTCCGTGGGGGCCATCCCCTGTGCGCCGACAAATACATCTCCCCTCTTAAGCTATAAGGCCCCAAAGGTACCCAATACATAGATTTGGGATGCTGCCCGTATACTTTTGGGTGTGACCTGGGGTTTGACTGGTTTGGTTTGCCTTCAATACAGCAGGAGCTCCTGCTTGTCTGTCTCTTTTCTGAGACCCTCGGAATTTGTCACCATGCAACCACCTGGCCTTGCTAGTGATATCGAGCGATGCATGCAACTTCCAACTACCGAAAGGGCAAGAACCACGCTAGGATGCTCGACTTGTATCAAAAGTGCCACTCTGAACTACTACTGCTGCTGATACTAGTACTAGCCCGAGTCGTGGTACCAGAAATCACATTTACTACTGATCATTGAAGGGTATGCGCGGCAGGACCTGCCTTGGGATCAGGGAAGTTGCCGTAGGGACCTGGGTTTGTTCCAGAAGCCAACAGCCAATTCTCCAAGGTCTCTGGAAGACAGTGTCTTCTGGTGGTTGAATTCTGTACAACATTTCGGGGACTGACAACCTACTGTACATCTCACTTCTATGGAGCTACCACAGACAGACTTCTCCAGTAAGTGCATCATCATCGTCAGACCCGGCTCATCAGTAATCTACCTTACGGAAGACTCTGGAACAACATTTCTGCTGCTCGCTCGTGTGCAGGCGCAAGTCTGCAATTGGGAAGCTTCGTGGCATGCAGCTATCGGGGCTCAGGACTGAGGATAGGTTCTGAAGTCGGATTTGAGTTTGAAGATGCTCATGTAGAGCAGAGGACGTGCTTGTCCATTGCAGAAGATTTGACCATGGAGCCCGTTGATAACATTTGCAACTCATGAGCCTTTCATGCATTACATGAAATTCTGGTCGAGGTAGTTGCACCGTAGTTGAATGGCTGAAGCTGCACTTCTGAATACCAACAAATACGTCCTAAAAGCAAAGAAGCTGGATGTTCAGTCTGGGCGTTTCACAATACACTTCTAAATATGGGGAGCCAGATTGAAGGCCTCCATCAAGCAAGCCAGCTCTCACTTTTCAACATGCCACTTTCCACATTCCGTCGTGCAGCTGAGCGGCTCTCTGGGACTTTGTCGCAGCAGGAAAAGCAAGCAGATCGCTCACTTCTTTTAATAGTTCCTGGCGATTTTTGGCTAGGTCTCCACCGTTTTGCTTCGACATCCGAATGCTTCTTGCGAAGATGATCATGCTTCTTTCCTCCAGGGCCTGCTCTTCAGAACACGTTGGACTTTCTGTGACCGTGGGCCAAACTCGAATGCCAAAATTCTGACTCTGCTGAGTTTGTCAGGATTCGACGGCCAAAATTGCACTTGAAGCGCAAGGGAGCTTGGCTGATACGATGTGTGCCTTTTGTGAAAGTTAAAGAACCTGAGACAATTCGTAGATACAGGCTTGCACGTTGCTCCATCGTGCTGGTGCATCTGTTTGATTTCGTGTTTCGCTTGGGCCTCACGCATGTGAACCCTGAGCCCCTTCAGGCTTTAACAAAGGTCTACAGCATTGTTCCAGCCACCCTAAAGGACCTTATAACCTGCAAACAAGATGCTCTAATAATCTCACGCTCGCTGCGGCTGAGCTCCCAATGTCAGGACGTACATGCTGGTGGGGGCATGAGATTTGGTGTTTTTTGGCAATGAGCTGCCTAGAATTGATTTCTGCAAATTGTACAGAGCTGCAAAAGTCGGCAAGGCTGCGATAACAGTACTGTATTCGGCAATAAATTCAAAGCTACCTCGTGGCAGAAGCTGGCCTCGCCCGTCCCCTTCCTGTTACTTGGCTGAAAGATGTTTTCTGTGGGCAGAAAGCACTAGAGCTCGTTGCAGCCAGAGATTCCGTACGGCAGCTGCTGTCGCATGCGCATCTCCTGCCAACTCCAAGTGGAAGTCCCTTTGACTTTGAATTCTTGCCGTTGTTCTTACTGGTCGTTTCAATTTTGCTGTCCGGATTTGGTGGGTTTCTGCGGTTGCTCTGGCGGGTTTTCGCCTGCGTTTTGCTTCCTCTGGCATGTTGCAGAAAATTGGGGGCGGCTAGCAGGCAAAAGTGGCCCAAACAACAAGAAAAAGTTGCCGTTGGAACTTCCAGGAATGTATATAATTATGACCTGGTCTCCTTGTACGAACCACGGCCTAGCCGTATTGCCCGAATGTTACGCACGCTCACTAGGCCTTGTCCAGTTAGGGGCCCATGCTCACACATTGCTGCGACAGCCTGCTGCGTTACACATGACAAGAAACATAACAAGTTTTGCACACGGTAGAATTCAGCATAGCAATCCACATGCTTTGCTTTTCCATTTGCCTTTCCCAAAAATCCGCTACGAATCTCAGGTCTCAACATGCTCCTGCAACTGGTACAAGTGACGGTAGTATGAAATCTTACTCAAAACTCCGCCATGGTCATGCTGCTCCTGCTCTGAGTACATGGCAGCAAGGGTCACAACGATGGCACAGAAACTTTATACACTCCGTCTATGCTGAGCCAAAAGATCTGCGCATGATCATGCTATTGTTCTTCGTCTAGAGAGTCGGCATCAGTAGTATCACTGAAAGAATGGTCCTGGTTCTGATCGCCATTTCCAGTCTCATTTGTGACTGCCAGTGTGTTCGTATGTTTGTCTTCTATGGAACTACAGTCTTGAAGCCCCCTCGAGAGAGAATGTGTTTGACAGCTAGGGCCGCCACCCCACATCTGCTTTGGAGGTACGAGGTTGGGACCCGGATTTGAATTTCATCAGGGTGGAGTGCTGGTATCCTTTAATCGCATGGTCGTGCACAATATAAAGAACGAAATTGTCCGCGAGCAGGGGCTCTGCGAAGAAGATGCGTCGCCGGAGCACTGCCGGGCGCGATCAAACGACACTTTCTTGACGGTTCATCAGCAGCTGAAAGGAAGGGCACGCAGTTTGCAACATTTCTTTATTTAAAGTCCCGAGGCAAGGATTTGCAGTTGGCGGTTCCCAAACAGTAGTGTCGATCAAGGCCATGCTTGAGGCCACGGCCTCCTTTGCCAAGCTTGAGCTGTTATAGTAGATTATACTATATTATAGTTTCTTGTAGTCTATTGTAATATTGTAGTGAACATGGCCGGAGGAGTCCACACGCGCCCTGCGTGAGGTACTAATTTTATAATGACGGCGGGAGTTATGGCGCTGCATCCTCGCGTCTATAGCACATCTTTCAGACCCTTCCAAATTCGCAATCGTGGCCCAAAGTATTTCATGTAGGACGCCCTAAAAAAACGCCCCCCCCTATGGCATATCCTATCTTTCCAATTTCGTTGGGCTTTTGCAGGGAACATATTTCCATCCTGGTAATGATAGATTTCCAAAAAAAAATACACCTTACCCGCAGGACTCCTAGGCATTTCCTAGACCTCCAATGTCAAAATTTTGGCCTTATAATCATTTTTGGGGGGTTGAGGGTCAATATTCTGGGTGTATTGGAGGCCTAGGTTCCCCCTCAGCCATAGCCGCTCTAGTCTACTATGTTTCATTACGGAAACCAACTGCTGAAAACTTGAAACTGCAATCATGGCCCAACTATTATAAACACCTTGGGCTCCAAAATATCTATGTTTGAATCCTTTTCGGCCCCACATCTATAAATGGGACCTTTCAGCTTATGGGATACTCCCCATATAAGGCACCCCTTCTGGATCCTACAGGGATTATTATTGCAACACATACCTCTTTATGTGACACCTTGCATGAATAATGACGAAACAACCAGGCACCGGCCGCGCATGCTACCAACTAATAGCGCGGGATACAGAATCAGAATGCAATGTACGTGAAAACAGCAGTGGATTGGCTCCATTTTTCAAGAATCCACAAGGCAGTCAGTTTTTCGCAGAAGATCAAATCGCATGTCTGTTGCTAAGAAGTTGGCAGCAGGAGGAGAGGTCCAGGCAGAACTTGCAATCAGGTTCTGGGTCTCCAAAAATTCGTTTCAGCACTACACGCTTTTTCAATTTGCACAGTGCTCATCTCATCGAGACGCATGCGTTCCAGAACATTGCTTTATAAGGATGTGGCAACCCAAGTTGAACCACTCCTATATCACTTACTTTTAAAAGCGCAACGCTCTTGGGCTTAGGCCCAACAAGCGGATGTCTTATTCCCGCTTCGGAATGAGGCTTTGGCGAAAGTTGAGAAAGAAACTTTATTCTCAAGTGCAGCCGGCAGTGCTTCAACTAAGAATGAAGGCAGCGTGGGAGATCTTGTTCACTCTCACACGCTTCAGCACAGCTCCGATTGAAGAAGCCAACAGAGATCGGTCTGAGCGTTTCGCTCCAGATGACATCTACTCCCTCATCAGGCTCAGGAATTCTTTGGAAGAGCCAGGGAGGACCAAGGCTAAAACGGGCTTGAAATCCGCTTGTAAGCATAGGAACATGCATGGCCCAGACCCGCACTATAGGATTGCCGCTGAAATTCCCTGCCCATCCGGAGCTCAGCGGAAGTTTCAAGATGGCTCAGGCAGCAGATATGGCGGAACAAGCCCATTTTAAGCCCATTTTCGCCTGCTGACTTTTAAGGTGAGAGAAAAGCCTCACCAGCGCTTGAAAGGTTTCCTGCGCAATTTCAAGGACTGGGACACGTGGCTGCAGCATCACACTGTGGAAGAAATCCAGCGCCCGCGTCACAGTTGAGTCCACAGCTTGCCAGAACAGTGTTTAACGCACGGCCACGCGGTAGCTGGCATTGAGATTTTAAAGCCCCTTCACCCACCATTTGAAAAGCTGGGTGAGGGTAACGCGTCGTCAGCCTTTTCCTTCCAAGCATGAATTTTTGAATCAAAACATGAAGATGTTTTGCGTCTGGAGGAAGAAGCAATCCTTCCCGCGCAGTCTTGATGAAGAATTCCGTGCCATTCTCTATCAACAATGGGAGGCGCATGTTCAGCCATTCAGCATTGAATTCTGAACCCAGGTTAAGGCGGAAGGAGGCTTCTGCAGCCCGAGATCTGTTGCACAGGGAATTTGCGGCGCATTGCGAAGATCATGAACCGAATCATCATCGTCTACTGTCCCCAGTTCTACTTTCAAGTACGGAGGGATCCTGATGCATTTGAAGAGATCACAGGATTCCAGGAGCAGTGGAACAAATGGGCGCTGGACCAGACTGCAGGCCAGGGAATCAACGCCAAAGGCTCCCTACGCCCTACCCTTCGGCTTCGTATTTTTAAAGCGCAAGAAACAATTCGAAAGGCAGGAAGATCATATCCTACTCCCGCAGTTGCACCAAGGACCTGCTCAAAGCAGCTGCAAACTCACGATAAGGCTCGTTTGGCCCGAAGCTTTGGGCTTGGCAACCACCCCTCAGAGTCGAGCCCACCTTTCCCAGATTAATGACGACTAAGTCGGGTTCTTTAATTCGGTACCCAGAGAGCAAATATTGCAGCCCCTCAGCCGCCTCATACAGATGTATGAGCAGCAGAAGAATCCATCCGAAATTTCTGTCTCCCTTCAAAAGCAGCCAAACTGTGAATGAGCTTGGCCAGGGAAGCCACATGAAGGAGGCGCTCTGTTCACATCAAGTTTTTGCATGCTTCAGATTCGAAAGACATCGTTGCTACGTCTTTCAAAGCCGGAGTTTTCACCATGCTAGGGCTAATGTTCCGACAGCATAGAGGCACGTGCATCGGCAATCAAATCAGCCCAGCGATGAGTAGCTTGCCAGTAACTCAAAGGGAATCGTGCTTTCAGCGAGAATGGAGCAAATCTTTAAGCTCTGCCAAGTACTTTGATATTCACCGCTTAGAAATGTTTGTATAGCCCTGTCGACAACCGACTTTTACTGTGTGATTCTTCAGCGCTCAAACATCAGTGTTTGCAAGATTTTCAGCACTTGCCGTTTTAAGGTGGGCACAATCCAACTAGGGAAGTGACCACTCATCAGACTCTTGGATTCAGACTCGACGCGGCTAATCATTCGGTCGAACACATTCAACCCAACAAAGCCTGGAGTATCAGAAACCCTCAGCGCCAGTAGCTGGGCTACACGAGCCTCGGGGTACTTTTAGCGTAGATCTCTGATTGTACAGCACACGTGGCCGCCCAGTAGCAGAACAGGTCAGGCACAAGCATTGAAATATCTGTACCTGACCAAAGGCTTTCCACCAAATGCGCTTGCTTGAAAAATCGCCTGACAAACAGCCAGGCAACCTGCACGTGAGTTAGCATTTTGCATGTTTTTCAACTTGCAGCGCCAACATTAGCAGCCTTCCTGTAAACTCTAGCACTGGCCCGAGTCTTTGTGTTGGAATTCAGCCAGGTCTTCTTCGTACATCTTTCAATTTTTCCGCGGCGATGGCAAAGCTGGAGCCCCCGTGTTCTAACCAAGCAACACACCGCCGGGCCTAAGGCAATTGCCAATCAAGCGCATCCGAGACCGAGGCCGTTTCTTGACGGCTTGTGCGTTCCGCGCTTCGACCGCAACACCGTCAGTTTGGGAACCTTTTGCCGACACTGCTAGTGAGATTTGCTACTACACAGATGCTTGACATCGGCACTTCAGCGCAGCCCACGGACTTCACTTGGACAGCCTGCGCACACCCTTCGCAAGAACGGCCGGTCATCAACGACGCGGCGAAGCGACAGACACCGCGCCACCATGATGCAATTTAAACGTGCCGCCTGGGCCTCGTCCACACAAATCAGAGGAAACTAGCGGAAACTAGAACTGCCTCGCCGCTCGCCTACTTCCGAATTCCGAAATGTATCTGGCCTCAAGCGGCGTCTACAAATTTCCTGGCGGCTTCACGCGCTGGACGGAGTCGGCGGATATGAGCGACTGTTTCTACCGCTTACCACGCAATGAAGCCCCCAAAGTTTGGCAGCGTGTTGCAAACATTTGGCGGGGACAAGGGGGGTCTTTCATTACAGTACCTAAAAGACCTGGCAATGGCCAAGTTGGTGAAATTTGAACTCCCGCAGCATGTCAACATGTCATTTGACAATGTGATTCTTGTTTTGAAGGGCTGTCTACTTACAAATTATGTTTCACTTCCAAGACGCGTGGGCAAGGAGCTTAGGGGCGCCCCAATGGGTGACTGAGCAGCTGGGCGGCGCCATCTTCCGCTTGCTCAAATTTTCTCGAGAGAGCTGTCCAACTCCTGGCGCGCACGGTTACGCTGGAACTTGCGCAAAGCTCGTTGCTCAACTGCACGGCGACACACTCGTGGTTTTTGATGTTTCCTTTCGTGATGATCTTCGTTCGCTCTGCGCATGGGCAAAGTTGTCCATTCTGCTTTTAGACCAAGTCCGAGAGTGGGCCAATCGCCTCACGAGGGAACCATACTAAGTGGAACCCTGAGCCTAGCGCGAAATGCTCATACCTTCGTTGGCCTCACAACGCGAGGCCCTAACTCCCAACTTCGTAAATGATTCTGCGCCAGACTGCCAAAGGTCGCTGAAACTTTGGCACAGGTGGGCCTCAAAGTCCCAACTGGAAAGTGTGATCCCGGGTGTGCTTTGCCGCACGTGGCCTCAAACAAAAAATAAACCCCTGCGCCCCAAGTTGCATTCCTCCACATGTTACAACCGCTGAGAAACGCATGGTGCCCCGAACCAATTTTTAAGTCCGCGGCGCTCCTAGACACCACGGGGCATCACAAGCGAGCCCCTGACATCCTGGATGCCTGGCGGAATTTCCGTGTTGAGTCCTCTTGAACATCACATCCTCAAGCGCCAGGGTTGTGGATAGGCGCAAGTTGTCTCATTTAGGCAGCGCTTGCGCGGGCATTTCAGCAAAATTCTTGGTTTTGAAGCCGCGCCCCAAGGATGCGCGGCGGGCCGAAACCGTCCGACGAGACCCGAGTCAGGGTTTAACACGCGCAGCGCAAGTTGTGGAGGCCGTGCGTGAGAGGTGAGGCACGCGAGGAGTTTTGAAGCCCCAGGCCCAGAATCAAAATTGACATCGATGGCGTTGATCAATGTTGATCAACACGCCGTATCATTCGTATGTTAACATCACCCCTATTAACCTTATGATAGGTGGAACGATGTCACTGATGGAAAGCCAGGTGCAGACATTCGTTAGCACCGCCCAGCTTTAATATTGTGATAAGATGAAATGATGGGCGCAACGCCAGGTGCAGACACAGGTTTACACAAACTTTTTCAGACTGCGCAAAGAGGAATGAAGTGAAAGAGGGAAAGCCAGGCGCAAACATACGTTAAAACCACCCTATTTTCGCTGCGCGATGAGTGGAATGAAGGGATAGGGGGCATGCCAAGCGCGGACACGGGTGAAACCCATCGCCCTTATCATTTGGTGACACGAGGAGTGAGGCGACGCCGAGAAAGTGAAGTGACAGAGGGAAAGCCACGTACAGACAGATGTTAAAGAGTGGACATCTTGCGAAGGGATGGGAAAGTCAGCTCCTGGCTGCGTCTCTCATGGCTTCCAGTTGTTGGTGTCCCGCGCTGGCAGCAATGTCACGGGACCTCTACACCAAACCTCTTCAACAGAAACCTACACACAAGCAGTGGCGCGCCTACCTTTTGCATGAAACCGGGCAAAGCAACATCAGAGCCAACCGGCCCAACAAAGCCCTGCCCGACATACCCAGTTGCTCAGCAACCAGGGTGGGTGGGTGGGTGGGTGGGAAAACAGCTGCAACTTCTGCAGATACACAAGCAACAGTGTTGCAACTAGGACCTACAGATCCAACACCTGTGCATCCACTGAATACAACAAGTGAATACGTAGAAGAAGGTTAGGAGAGAGGGCTGGTGTTCTTACCTAACCCAACCGAACCGGGAACACCAACACGTCACTCGGCAGCGGCGTGGCAGGGCCGGACGTTGTCGTTGTCACAGGGGGGGTCTAGGTCCTGAGGCGGGCGGGAGGGAGTGTGATGGGCGCAGTTTGGGTGGAAAGGCAACACCGCACGCGGCAACGCATCAATGATTGGAAAGTCGCGACGTGGAAACTGCTCTCAAGGACAACCTTGCTCCATCCCTCTGCCTTCCTTAAAGAGGCAATTGCGTGGCCGGTTTGTTCCCGACAGGCGACGGTTGGCAGCATGTGGGCAACGAAAGGGACTGGGTCAGGTTCATTGCAAGATTTCGCGAGCAAGTTTTTACCCCTGGCCCCTCCAGCGGCGTAACAGACGTGTGACAGAAGTCAGGACGATTTGCCGCGCATGGGAAGAACCCACCATCGCAACGAGCATCGGACGACGATACCTGGAAAAATGAGGTCACGCTGTACACGGCCGATTTTGCGCAGGATGGTCACGCCGCGTCTTTTGCGCCATCCTTCTTTGCAGCTGTTGACCCGACGCGCTACATATAGCCGGGAGCTGGGCGCGAGGCGCAAGTTGCGAGTGCGCACTGCTTGCGTCTCGGAAACTGGTTGCCTCCAAAGGCTGAGGCTGTTGCTTGCAAACCGGATTCCATGCTTGCTGGTTGCCACGCGGCTGTCTGGGCTTGGAGTCACCGCCGCTGGTCGTCATGCTTGCGCTGTCTGTACCTGACTTGAAGCATTTCAGGGGGCATCGGGGGGGCGGCAGCATTCACAAATCCTTGCCCGGTTTGCCTGTTGTTGCTTCTGCCGATTAGAAGTGCCCTGACCGTCTTGGCCAGCGTCTGGCACTGCGGGATCCCAGGCGCTATGCTAAGAAAAACGAACTCAAAGTCCAAAATTCAGAACGCCGCATGGTCTGAAAAAAAGGCAAGGACCGAACTCTACTCGGGCTTCGAACATGGCCCGCCCGCACCTGAAATCTGAATTCTTTGCGCACTGCTCTCTGACGGATTCTGTTCCAGGGCTGGACTGTCGGTCGAACTTCGATGATCCACGCGAGACAAGCCATCCCGCAACTGAAGCCCAGCGCGTTGAGCGGGGCCTCGCGTGGAGCGCAGCAAGCTGGTCGAAAAGCGGTCGATGAGAAATGACACGGAGCTAGGACCTCAAGGATGACGCGACGCACGATGCATACCTGCAGCCTGAAGTAAGACCCTGGCAGGTAAATCAGGCAAATGTGTCAGGTCCGAGTTCGGCGCGGTCAATCGCCGTGGGTCAGGCGCTACCCTGGTGCTGTGTGGGGGGGAGCTCGCGCCAAGAGGTACTGCCTGGGCTGTGCGCTGGGGTGGAACTGTTTGCGCACGAGTTGTTGCTTCATCGCTCTGGTGGACGAAAATACACTTCCTGACTCAGCTTGCTGCAATCAATGGCTCGCGAAGTTTATGTGAGCACGGCGTATCCCTCAACCAACGGACTTTGATCATGTTCTTAGTCCCGTGAGAAAGCCAACAATGCTTTCGGGGCCTCGCAACTTGTCGGGGACGCGGACCAAATATGGTTCCGAAAACAAGCCTACTGCACGGTGGAGATCGCCTGCGGCCCTCGTGAGGACACAGGCCATAAGCAGACTCGGACAGGAGTAGAATTCGGTCACAGGCAATTCATTCGTTTTTGCAAGCTTCTCTTGGTCGATGCTCTCGTGGAGGGGTTTCAGGGGAGTTGAAGGCTTTTGGTAGGCCGCTTTCCTTCCCAGCTTCTGGTGCTTAACATGGAATGGTCGAGCTTCCTGACTGCGTCGTAAGCCGGCCCTGTCATACCCAGACCTGAGGTACATAGGTCCCAAACGCTCTCCGCATACTCCTCGTAAAACTCTGGCATGCTCCGGCTCTCCACTGCATGGCGGAACGCCATATCTGAACGTATCCAGCTTCGAAATCTTCAAAAATGTGACACGATCACAAAAGCGGGCGCTGAAGTCAGAGCAGCCCAGCGGTAGCTGAGCTTCGAAGGTAAGGCTGAGGTGTTGCACCGAAACGCAGCCAGCAGTAAGGCCCCGCACTGAAGCAAGTCTCCGCTTCCCATGAAAATCAGGATAGTGGCCTGCTCGCTCGATTGCAGCCCGCGCCCTGTGCGGTAAGCCCAAAATGCCGCAGTGGCAGAAAGCTTCCGCCGCCAAGCTAGAAAACTTTCCAAGAATTGGCAATATGACTAGCAAGCATGTCTCGTAGGACCTATTATGGTGGACCGGAGATCACCCTCCCGAAATAGGTCCTGGGACCTACCTTTAAATAATATGTAACCTCCTGCTCAGAAGGGACTTATTCATTATTTAAAAGGGGGAACACCTCCATTTATGAAAAAGCCGATTTCCAAATGATGCTCTGGGGTTTAAGGGGTGCGTCATCTTTTGGTTGCCAGGCAGGACTCACTAGAAATGAGTTTCTACATCATTTCAAGGCACCAAACCCAGCGCACAAATTGGCATAAGTTGGAATGCTGAGTGTCGGCAGGCGACGAGAATGCCCGATTTCCAAGTCTCATGTGCAAAGTGCAATCCAAGAAACTATGCGCTCCAGTTCCGGTGCCGGGATTTGGCTAGGCACATCGACCATCTGGTGGACTGCAGCTCGCACCGACAAGCCAGCGCTCCCTTTTGGCTTTGGTGGCAGCGAGGCCTCACGCGCTGCAAATGACTATGGCTCATGAAAGGTCTCAAGGTCTAATGACACTTTGGGCGCCTCTTCAGACTCACGGCACTGCGACAGCCTGCTACAACTCTTGGCGCAACAAAATGCAACAAACTGCCATCTCAGAAAAACTGCGATGTCCTGGTCCAAGCTTCGCGCAGCTTGGGGCGAAGGGACTCAAATCAAAGCAGGGCGAGGGCCTGGAAGACCATCGGAACGCAAGCGCTTGCAGGCCGGCAGCACAGCCTGCGAGGAGCAAACCAAGCAGCATAAGCGCACAACACACACTGAGACCACGAGCCCCTGAAGCTATTGAAGCGTCGTAAACTTCAGTTAGCGGGTCGCATGCATCACGGTTTTTGTCCGGCACGCATCCATCCACAGAAAACGCATGCTTTCCAGAAAATGTCCATGTATGTGCGGAGTTTTTGGGCGTGCGTGCCCTCGGCTTTTGGAGGGGTTATTGCGATTTCGAGTACTGTGATTTGTCGGTTTGAGCTTTCTGGCGTTCCACACATTATGGGATTTAGGATTTATGGGCTTTTTAGTTTTGAGGACTGATGGTTCAGGGTGACGTAGGGTCTTTACGGAGAGGTCTCTAAATTTCAAGGTCTCGGGGTACTGTAAGTATGAACATTTTAGGGTTACACATTCGTTTAACGGTTTAACGGTTGCGGTTGGGGGCTCTCAGGATCTCGCAATGCCCTTGAAGGTGGATATGTCAGAACTGAAGTTCCAGTCTGGAAGCTGCAACATGGATGCTTAGAAATTCAGCACTCAACCATGGATGTCGAATTGAACATGAATGCAGTCAAATAGATTTCAATTTCTCGAATATGACTCCGCATGGCCGGTCGCAGCCAAACGCCGATTCACTCGTTGGAGCCCGCACGAAAACAAGGTTGTGGCCCATAGACCGGCTGGGCCCCTCAGGGAAGGCAGCACGTCAACGCACCAACACGCAGGAAATACGCCTCTACGACGATCCCAGCCCTAAATGGGACATGTGCCAAAATCTGGCTGTTTGCTGTCACACTCTACTTTGAACTAGGCATGGAGGCTCAGAAGTTCAATAGCACACACTCGAGCTGATCGCGATCAAGAACCAGTTGCAGTACTCTAGCTGTAGCCCACAAAGTCCATGGTTCCAACATGAAGACCACACTCTGGATCCCAGGAAGAAAGTACACTCGCCGTGAATGGCAAACTCGAACTCGCTCCTCTCTTCTCTTTTTTCACCGCCTTCACCACAAACCGGCATGCCATACAATAGCAGCGGCCCGGGGCTACGGCCCATGGTACCAGCATGACGGAGGAAATGGGGCAACAGGAAAAGCTTGGATGTGGTCCAAGTCATTTTTAGGTCTACCAACGGCTGAAGGCACCAGGGAGCAGACAGCAATAGCTTCCCACTGCAAGTGTTCCTATGCATTATGTGTCGGGCGACTCAGACATTTGGCAGGTGTGCCTGTCTAGGATTGAGGAATACAAAGACTGAGCACAGCAAGCACGCAGCCCAGCACGCAGAAGATCAAATTTGCCAAAGTACAACAGCACTTGTGAAAGGCAACGCAAGCAGCTCACAGTCACAAATGTTTTGGAACTGAGACATGAGAAGCACGCAACCAGAGCTGTGAAGCTTCTTGGGTACATCCGGGCGCGGCGTGGCCAGCCGACAGGTGGACATCTTTTGCCAAACTGTGGAAAGGTCACATGCAGTCTTACGCACAATTCACTTTGCACAATTCACTTTCCCAGATAACATCTCTCTAGCTTCAAGGCCAAAAAGAGCCCGGGATGATGGGGGGCAATACAAAGCAATTCGCTTGGTCAGACCCAGAAGCATGCAGCCTGTTCTTTGCAGGCATTGCGCTCGTCTTGAGCAACTTTAAAAGTTGATGTACACGCATCAGATGCCATGCGAGGCATCTGGCAATTTGTCACGTTAGAGACCCGCGCGCTCCCGCATCTTGGATAAAATCCTTGCAGGACAAGGGGTAGGGATAGGCACGTTACATGCGTTGCAACATGAACCGCCACGGAACATACTGCTTGCCCACCATCTTGGAAAAGCACCAGGCCGCGAGAACCATGAAGTAGTATAATAGCAACAGCAGCACCTCCGTGCTCGGCAGCATCCCAAACTCCCCTCTAACTTCCTAAAAACTGGGCGTTTGGCAACCATCATCACCTAGGAAGTTGTGAGTGCTCAAGCAACTGCAAAACGCCCGTTTACATGCTTGAATGCGCTGGATGCGAGTGCTGGGGAAAATGCTCGGCACTCCTTCCAACATCTCTTCTGGCCCTGACATCCTTCAAAACAGTGTGTAAGTACATCTTGTGCTCCTGCTTCCAAGAACTCTTACCATCCCCCCTTTCCTTGCCGCGGCACCAATTGCGACACCTTGCCAACAGATGCCAACCAAAAATGCAAATGGTAACAGCATGCTACAGCTACTGTTAGCTAACAACATGGTTCAAAGCAAGACCCTCCGTGACTTTTTAAAGCTCGTCAGATATCTTCAGTCTGTCCGCCACAGGCTGCTGAAGCAAGTCCATGTAGGAACAATAGCCATACGTAAATCTACAACACTGGGCCGAGCAATCTTGGGCGATGTGGCTCTGCAGTCACTGCGCAATACTTCAGAAAACAGAGAGAGCTGGCGAAGTGGCATTGCAGCACATTCACAGCATCATTAGAATCTCAAACCGTAGCCAAGCCTCTGTTTGCATCTCTGCGCGGTGATCCTCATCTTGCGGGCCATGTCTCATGTCCAAGGCCTGTCCGATCCGAAGTAACAAGGCAGCCTTTCAGTTCTGTCGCACAAGTACCTACCTTGATGATGTATGATGATGTATGTACGTCGCCCTCCAGCTCCACTACCAAATCTTAAAAAGCGCAAGATAAACCTGCAGAATCCTGCAGAAAATGAAAACACAAAATAGTCTATTTTGAAGAAGCGGCAGCGCCGTAGCGCGGCTCAAAAATCCCTGCAGAAAACAACTCACTTGAACTCCTTGCCTTGCATCTAGCAAGCTCGTTCCATGCCGTCGGGCTGGACTTGCAAAGAGTCACCTGGCAATGTCGCTGCCGCAATGTGAACGTCGACGTACTTCATACAACTGTGCCTGCAAGAGAAACGTGTCACGGTCCAACGTCCAGTAGCAATTGCTCGGGTCGACCTAGCATGCATCTGTGGTCTGCTGCAGCAAGCAACCACTGCAGTATCCACAGCTACAAGTACTTCGTGTAGCTTCACAAACAAAAAAAACTCTACTTACAGGAGAGGGCGCCTTCAGCAGAGTAGGATGTTTACAGTCAAAGGGAAGCAAATCGCCCAACATGCCGGCCGGCTCTTTCGACACGTACAGCATGCCACGCTCAGCCTTGCCTCGCCGGCCAGTTCCAGGTCACAAAGGACCCGTCCTCTTAGGCGTACAAAGAGGGTCCTGGATAGCCATCGAGCTAGAGTTGCACACCCAATCCTGCCGGCAGCTCCTCCTGGTGTGCTTGACTGCAACGTCTCGAGTGCTTGCACGAATTCCTGCTAAAGGACCTCGCCCAGCGCAAGTGTGACAGCGACGCAAGAAGCGTAGTCTCAAGTTTGGAATGGTATGAGTAGTCTCTCGCAACAGGCTTCCCTGATTCAAACTACGGGTGACATCCGAAACACTTAGGCAAACTTGTGTAGAAAGCTCAAGTCTGTCCGAAGTCTGTACTTCCACAAGGCTGATAGCATTCAAGCATTGCAGAGGCCTGCGTGGAAGCAAACATCAATCTCGTCGGCTGTTTGGTGCCAGACCTTACGACAGACACCGCAACCTCGTCAAATGCTGGCACCTTTGCGCATGCCCCCTACTTCCATGGGCCAGACTGCTCCTTCGATCGCTCCACTTGGAAAGCTGAGTTCGCAATCCTTCAAGCCTTCGAACCTTGCATGATTGCATGCCAAGGCAGGTCAAGCATCCTGCCTGAAGCTGCTTGAAGCTGTATGTCTCAGGCCATTTGGCATCATCTTCACGCTTCAGCCCTGACCTGGGTGCGAACTTTTCAGACCGGCTTCAGGCTTCAGGCTGTGCCGAGTCCCAAGCTCAACCCGATGTTGAAAAGCTTCCTGGCAAAGCGCTACGAGTATGCAATATGCCGTACGCCGTACGCTAATGCAAAGCGAGCCTTACATGAAAGGACAGAACTTCAGGTTCAACGCAGGCAAGGGTCCCGAAGCCATGACGCATGCGAGGCACAGTCAGCGAGAGTGAAGTCGCAGCCTTGCCAGGTCTGAATAGGTTTGAAGCTTGGAGGCGCGGCAAGAAGCTCAGACGCTCGCGGCACCAAATTGGGGTCTTACAGAACTTCTCGATGACCTCCTCACAAGCTCAGACCGCTCAGCACTTGAACCCGTTTCCTGGCTCTGCTTTTCCGCTTCCTCAGTGCGTGATAGGACGCAGGGACCTCGTATCTCCTGCTGCGGCGGCACATAGTAGTGTCTTGATGCAGCAAGCCAGAGAAAGCAAGGCTTTCCGGGGCACATGCCTTTGGGGGAAGCCCGGCCGTGCAACAGAGATCAGCTGCCTCAGCAGTCAAACTCAATAGTGATCGAAGACTGCACATGACCGCATATGGCAGCTTCGGCTGCATCTCAGTCCAAGACCCGAGTATTTACCTTTCTCATTACAAGCAGCTAGCGCCAGCAGCCAACAATCCAAGTCATGTTTGAGCATCCTGCTGTATCGGAAGAGCGCGCATCATGGAAGAGGAATACTCCCTACAGTTTGCACGCACGACCCAATTTGCAGTTCAATGCATCTGTCAGATTTCCAAACATTCGCAACGATGCCATCGGTGTAAGCAATCCTTGTTGCCAGTGCATTGCGATGGCTTGGACAACGCCACCACCTGCAAGACTTCGCATGTGATGCGCATTGCACTGATGTACGGGCATCGGCCTTCAGCGAGAGCATGCATTGAAGGTGCTCTAACTGGTCACCTCCCACCTTGCGCAGTGCATCTTCCAGCCTCTCCTGCCAATGCCAGAACCAAATTCCTTCAAGCCTTGCAAAGCTTAGTCCTTTTCGTCAGCGCTTTGTCTCCCCTCGGCAGCAATCGGCAAGAGCTACATGGTATTGCAGCGTGAGATAGCTTGAGAAAGTCGCTTCAGCAGTTGGGCTTCCAATACCTTGCGATAGGACTGTCATATCCAGAATACCGTTTGTCGTAGAATTGATGGCTCTCGGACGCAAGCTAGCGGGATTGAGAAGGTCCTGGAACGCAACAGCCCTTACGCAACGAGTCTCACTCACCTTGTCGACTTCAACGGCGATACATGCATGGCGTCCTTTCGCAGACTCTCCCTGTACTCATCAAGTTGAGGAGCCTCAGCCTGCCAATGCACTGGCGCTGCCCAATCATCTTGTGCCACTGCACGCAGGATTCAAGCTTTCCGAGGTACTTGCCAAAACACACCCTCAGGCCATGCAAGATGTGTAACCACATGCCATAACGCGAACCCCAAAACATAAAGACCCACAAACCCCGAACCCGAAAAACCCTAAGCCGTAAACCCTTAAAGAACAAGGTGAAGCCAGGAACACAAAAAGCATCCGGAGTAAATCTTGCGTTCTATATACTATATACCCTGGGTCTCCCTCACTTCGGCCGCGCGCAATTCCGCGTATGTCCGGTGGTTTATGCCGGCTCCCCTGTAAAGAGAGAAAGAAGTCAGGGAGAGGGGAGGGACAGAGAGAAAGTGAGAGTCGAAATGCCGTCCGTCCGCAGGCTGATGCTCATGCTGCTGGGTCTTGGGAGCTTCCTGGCAGGCCCTGGTCAAGGTGTGCTCGGGGATCGGGCAGTGCACTTTGGGCCGCATGGGGGCCGAACCGGGCAGTGCCTTGGCCGGGCCTCCTTGACTGTATATTGGGCCTGACCTTGACGGTATACGTATGAGAATTCATTGCTCACAATGCCTCCTGGACAGAAACTAAACGAGAACCAACACTGCGGGCTTTGGGAGAAGAATGTAAAAAAAAGAGACAGATGGAATGAGGGCGGAAGAGAGAAACCGAGAAAGAGAGAGAGAGAGAGAAACACGAGTCGAAACACCTTACCTTAGACGCATTGCCGGTTACGGGGGTCATACCTTGGCCGTGCCGGGTCATACGTTGCACCTTGACCGTACCTCCGACTGTACCGGGGCCGTACCTTGGCGGTACATGGGCCGGTACCTTGGCGGTATCGGGGCCGTACGGGGCATCGCTCACGTCCCTCTTGGGAAAACATGATCAAGCACCCGACCCCAGAAGAGTTTTGGGGCAAAATCCTAAGCCCTCAGCAACCCCAAATCCTAAAGAACCCATAAAACTCCCTTCCTTGACAAGAAGGTTGAGATGAGCGGTGCTGCAATTGAGCAAACCTAAGGGTATAGGTGACCATGTCAAGCTGGGGTGAGCATGGGTGAGGGGTGGTGTCGAGGAGAGAGGCGAAGGGGTCGAGAGGTGTGGATAGTGTGGGGTGGGAGTTGGTGTGGGAAGGAGGAGGGGTGGGTGATTCAGTCCCTCCCTCACCAGGGAACAAATGCAAAAGAACCATCTCTGGTGCTCCAACAACCGGGGACAGAACCTTTCCCCAACACTCTGCCTCCCCCTTATGGCTGATCCAAGACAAATTTGCAGAGCCTCCTACCGCCAGCTTTCACGAGGGTTCTGCAATGGAAAAACCTCGCTGCCTTGATGCCCAGGATCTCTCTCACCTTCCTCACGAAGCTTAAATCATCGTACTGCACCGATCTGTTAGCCTGATAGACCTCAGCGGTCCACGAACCGCAGCAACTGAGCAACATGCAGACACCATTTGCATCCGAGCCATTCATGCAGTGCTGCAGAGCTAGCTTGTTGCAGTTCTCGCTTCAATGTTA
Organism: Symbiodinium pilosum; assembly: GCA_905231905.1. NCBI lineage: Eukaryota > Dinophyceae > Suessiales > Symbiodiniaceae > Symbiodinium > Symbiodinium pilosum. Next base: position 82,576 of record CAJNIZ010008002.1, read on the forward strand.
AGCGGGGTGCCTGGTAGATGGCCTCTTCTGGACAAGCAGGAACTACAACCTAAGCTCCGTCAAGGCGATTTTCAATGCTGTCAAAGTGACCTCACCTGGGGTGTCAACAAAGTGAAAGCCATCGCAGTGGCGGGCCATCCCACTGCAATTGATGCTTCACTGAATGTGGCAAAGTACTCGGCTAGGTACAAGATCTTTGCGGGCAACGATAACGCGTGAGCGCAAGTTCATACAAGTTCAAAGTCGCTGGTGAAGCTTCACAGACACTCTCAAAATATTGTGAAAACCAGCATACGTACTATCACATGCCACGTTAAGGACGAGAGTGCAGCACTTGCTGGGAGCCGAGACACTGATCTGTCAAGCTGGCATGTAGGTCCTGTTTGCTTTGAATCAAAAACCCTTTTAGAGCAGGGCACCTGGCCGGCACACATAGCAGATGTTTCACTTCAGGCCATGAGCTGCCAGGCCGAATGCTCAACTCGTGCACAAAAGGCGTCCCCTTGCCAGGTAAAGGATGGAGAACAGCCAGCTTGCCAGGTTGTAAACCAACCGGCGAAGCTTGAACTCGCGTAGAATTCCGTGCGCTAACTTGTAGCTAAACCGTATCATGCTTTCATCAGCCGCGATTGTTAGTCTCCACCATGCTCTTTGAATGTGGTCATGCGAATTGAAGTAAGTCGGACACACAAAAACCAGGTCTTCCGGGCAGCACCAGGACAGAAGTCAAAAACTAGCCTATGAAGTCCACGAGCATGTGCTCAAGCAGTTCTCAGTACCCTTGATAAGGCCTGTTTGACATGGTGTCAACATCTGCCGAGCAAGATGCCGCAACTCCCCGGTCGCTCTTAGATGCAGCGCAGTGCACTGAACACTTTGCAGGAAAAGGCTGCAGTAGCAGCACCATGCAGAAGTAGAACACACGACGAATTTGGAGCGTTTCAGAACAACTTGGCTATTGCTCTTCAACATGCTCTTCCAGGTCCTAGCGCAAGCCAGAAACGCAAGACTCCAAAGAAACTTGAAGTGTGCACACATCTTCCCAAGCACGAGTGTTTGACTTCAGCGCTAACATGTGCGACAATCTCAAAGGGTAGCCTTCGCTTCAGTGACACCCTGACAGCTAGAGTCGTGTTGGTTGACGGTGGATCGCAAACGCCGCCATGCTTGATCATGATGCTGTTGTTGCCCCTGCTCGCACACGAGCACTGCTCAGGTGTGTGCAAATTGGAATTGCCAAAGTCTTCTTAGGCAAAGCTTACTTGAGCCCGGTTCCCTAGCAAACTCAACAAAGCTAGATGCCGTGCCTGCGAAGCTAAGCCAGATCCAATGCTTCAGAAATCTTCAGAAACAGCCCGGTTGTTCGCTCTTCAACAGTTTGCAACCCACGACGTGCTCAAGCTGCAAGGAGACTCGGAGGATGACTGCTAACCCTACAAAAGCCAAGACTCCTATACCGGGACGGGAAGTTCGTGACCTGTGGCTTCGGCTAGCGTTAAACACTTGTCTATGATCAGATGGAAGTCCACACGCGCATTGAGTTTTTTCAGGCGCAGGCACACAACACACTGAGGGCGCCCCACAGGCCCAAGCAGCATTGTCCATCCCCTAGATCACTGCGCAACTTGGGCGCAAAGATGCCTAGGGCAGGGTGGGCGGGTGAACAAAGCTGCCCACAGCTCTGAAGGAACAAGTCAAATACGCGCATGGCTTGTGCGTGTGCTGCAAGTGTTCGCAAACAGCCCAGAAGGCCTGTCAAACAAGGTGAAATCTTCATCTGAATGACACACACGGTCACAATGTCGGATATGATCTTGGTGTGGAAACACTGATTTTTTATTGGTTTCCACCGCGGGGAGTGCTGTGCTTGTAATCAGCAGTGTCAGAAAGCTTCAACAATTCTGAAACGTGTCAACCATGCACTTGGGGAGAGCCTGAAGTACATACTGACCTGGAGTGTGTTTACAACCCTGTTTCCAAGGGCATCATGCAAAGAGAGGCGACAAAAGGCCAACTGACGATGATAGAAAGAGTCTGGAGTAATGCCAGCCCGATGAGTTCCTAGCTGGCATCTGATGAGTACGAATTTTAGAAGCGTGGCAGAGAACCTACGACGAAACTACAGTACTGATTTTGAAGTCCGGACCCTAGTCATACTAGATACTGAGGATCCTCTTGAGTGCAGCCTGGAAGTGTCAGTGCGAGCGATGCGTGGTCTCGTTGATGTTATGCATGTGGGTATGTGGGCGTTACTGAGGTGGGGTCTGTGTCCATTCTGTCCGTACTTGTTGTTTGAGTCCGTTGCTGCACCAATGATACCAGATTCGACCCTCGTCGTTTCAACATGTGTGTGCTGACCTGCCTAAACTCAACGGTGGCAACATGATGCAAGTCCGCCTGCAAATGGATATTGGAACGTTACCTGTTGTGAGGCTCTTGCCTTTTTCACCTGGCCTTTTGCCTTTCACAACTTGAAATCGCCAGGAGGTGGCCCTCGTATAGGAACGTTTCCTGGCAGCTTTCGGACAGCGAGCTTGTGGAAGCAGACTCGCATGCATGGATGTGTATTTCTGTATTATATGCATATGTATATATAGATGTATGGTACCCCCCCCCATGGACCTACCTTTTTTCGTGGTTTCAAGCACATCAAACAGAGTTTGCAGCCTAAAAATTATAGAAATTCACAAGCTTCGTCAACATACCACCTGTATAAGAGTGTATGTAAACTAGAAAATGTAGAAATTCCGAAAATTCCAAAACTGAACCAACCATGGTCCTGGTTTTTGGACTATTCCAAAGTCCAAAAATTCCAAAAATTCCAAAACTGAACCAACCATGGTCCTGGTTTTTGGAATATGCCAAATTCTAAAAACTCCAAAAATTCCAAAAAGCACAGGACTGACATGGTAAGTTCCATTTTGGAATTTTGGGAATTTGGAATATTTCAAAAACCAGGACCATGGTTGGTTCAGTTTTGGAATTTTGCGAATTTGGAATATTCTAAAAACGGGACCATGGTTGGTGGATGTTTTAGAATTTTTGTTTTTTGGGAATTTGGAATGTTCCGAAAACCAGGATCATGGCTGGTTCAGTTTTGGATTTGTTGGAAATGTCGGAATTTGGAATTGGTGTTTCCTACTAGAAACGCAGTAGTGCCTTGATTCATTGATATAAACGTAAAAAGCCGTTGTGACAGGCCTTTGTTGCAGCTGGCTTGGCTTCCTATACAAATCCGTAGCTGACTTGGCTAAGAATCTATAGGACGGTTCTGCAATCCTGGTCTCCAAACCCTGACTAAACGGGCATGAAATTTAAGTCATGCGCTCCTTGTGTTCCCTTTATATGTTCCTTGCTAACTGCGCTTAGAAGTTGACAAGGCCTTCTCAAATGGACTGTGCCTTTAGTGGACATAGCTCCTTTACGGCGTATGCTTCGAAATCAAAACCTAATTTTTCACATTCTGGGCTCCTGACTTTCTGTATATACATGCTGTACTAAATGGGTTTCAAATTGAGAGGACAAGTGTCTAGCTGATTCTTTTTTCCCTATGTAAAGTGATAGTAAACAATTCTTTGATCCTGGTCTTCTTATTTTCTCTAGACAAAGGCCATTACCAAAATGAGTGTTAAATTTCAAGAAAAATTCTGGAGAACTGGGCTCCTTTCTTCTTCTAGGTATATCCCTTATTAAGTGCACGTGGGATTTAGTGAGGAATTCTTAAATCCTGGGCTCCTGCTTTTGTCTATATGTACAGCACTTACTCAATACCTTTATATCTACATAACGCATTTACTGCACTTGCTTTGAATTTGAAAAGGAATTCGACATTTGCGCTCTTGACTTTCTGTATATGAACCCTGTACTAAATGGGTTTCCAAATTGAGAGGGCAAGTGTCCAGCTCATTCTCTTCTCTATGTAAAATGCTATGAATTTGGCTGCGAATCTCTATGACAATTCTTTGATCCTGGTCTTCCTGTTTTCTCTAGACAAGGTCATTACTGAATGAGCTTCAAATTTCAAGATAAATTCTGGAGCCCTTGGCTCCTGGCTTTCTCTATGTATGCTCCTTACCACGTGTACGTAGGATTTAGTGAAGAATTCTCAAATCTTAGGCTCCAACCTTTGTATACAGCATATACTACGTATGCGTCGAATTCATGGGATTGGCCATGGCCCCTCAGTATGATTACTTAAATGAAGCCTATGTAGCAAATAAACCGAACTCATATAAAAAATGAGAAGCAATGAGATTTCTTGGCTTCATTCCGTTTAAGCTATTGTCAGTACAGCAATGAGGCCGGTGAAGCGCAACCCAAACCTTGATCTTGCATATGTTCCAGGAGTGCTCATTTGTTAGTCGCTCTGTCTTGGCTTTTTCTAATGTTAGTATTCGATGTAAATTCTTATGGAGAAGGCCAACTTCACGTCTATTTGCAAATGTGTTGATACATCATCTTGTGCGACGAGGTAGCAAATAAGAATCATGTTTTCATGTGGTGAACTGCAATCACGCCAGAAAGTATACATTGCAAGGTCATTGTCTGAAGTGTTCGCTGCGTAGGTATGTCCTGCACTCCCTCTCTCTACGCCACGCCGATTGCTCATTAAATTACAGCGGCTTATTCATGTTTTCATCTATCACCAACCCCAAAACCTCCGAAATGGTAGGTCCATCGGGGGGGTAGCAGATGTGTATATATATATATATGATCGAGATACCTTTAGGGTCTATTTGACGTCCTGTTTAAATTAGC